>PISX010004397.1:70323-122150 GCA_004024625.1 Mellivora capensis
CATGGGCAAACGATCGCAAATGATGGTACAGTAGCACCCCCCCCCCCCCATCTTGGATACTTTCTTCTCTTGGATACGATCCAAAACTCCCAATGGATGCCTGAAACCACAACTACTACCAAGCCCTGCATATGCTGTTTTTTCCTATACATCCCTACCTACGCTAAAGTTTAATTTACAAATTAGGCTCAGTAAGAGATTAACTGCATAACTGTAATAAAATAGAACAATTACCACAATAAACTAAAGTAGAAGTTCTGAGAATGTGGTCTGTCGCTCAAAATCTCCCGTGATGACGTGAGATGATAAAGTGCCTCCTGTGAGGAATGACGCAGGCCTTGTGATCCGGCGATTGGCTGCTCTAGACCACCTGATGACAGTCCGAGGGGAGATTATCTGCTTCTGGACTGTGGTTGACTGTGGGTAACTGAAACCTCGGAAAGTGAACCCGGGGGGTGAGGGGGGACTGCCGTGGATGTCAGTTCCTTTAACCGCCCCCCGCACTACATATCCGTTCTACCCTTCCCCCACTGGGGTGCTACATTGTGGCTTCCTTGGAAATGGCTCACCTTTCGGCACCTAAATACAGTTCCATCCTGAATTGTTTTTTAAGTCATAAAATCCTTTTTTCCCCTTCTCTCTCTCTGTCTCTCTTTTTTAAGATTAAGCCATTAAGAATTGGGTTTTCTGTTTCTTGCAAGCAATCCTGATTAATAAAGGAGGTCATTAACATGGCAACTACTTTAACTTGCAAACTAGTTTTCTCTACACAAACGTTGCGCTTAGAAGACATGATGTACAGGGACTCAGGGCTCAGCTCAGTCCCGTGTCCGTCCTCCCCATCTTCTTGAATAAAATAATTTAGAAAGAAAAAAAAAAAAAAAAGACATGATGTATTTGCCCAGGCTGAGTAGTTGCCCTTCCAAGAGATTCTTTACCGTCCTATCTACAGTAGAAACATCTCGAATGGCTCTCTGTCCTCTATTTTCATCCTGACAGCAGGATGGACTACTTCGGGTTCTGTTGCTGAGAGAGGCAAAGCAAAGGAAAACCCAGATCCATGCTGTTGCTCCGTGAAGTGGGATGTTGGTCTTCTCGAGAGTGGAGAATCAAGCTGGTAGGGCCCCAGGAATCCTGTAGTTAGCTCATACTTCTCATTTTACAGATGAAGAAACTGAGGCTCAAATTAATAATGCATTTAATAGGGGCACCTGGGTGGCGCAGTGGGTTAAAGCCTCTGCCTTCCGGTCAGGTCATGATCCCAGAGTTCTGGGATCAAGCCCCGCATCAGGTTCTCTGCTCGGCAGGGAACCTGCTTCCCTCTCTCTCTCTGCCTGCCTCTCTGCCTACTTGTGATCTCTGTCTGTCAAATAAATACATAAAATCTTTTAAAAAAATAATGCATTTAATAAATGATTAAGGACTGCTTCCTGAAGTCAGGAATTATAGAATCCTGCCATTTTGATCCTGCTAAAGGCAGGATAAGCCCAGAAAAGATGTGGGCAGCCAAGGCAAAGTAGTTATCTGTGTATCTGTGAAATTGATCTTGGGGAACTAAGTGCCCTTATACCTAAGCTTTACTCCTCAATTTTGAGAAAATGTTAAATTTGGTCCCTTTTTCAGGTTTCAGTAAGCCGTTCTCCCTCATATAAAGTTGAACTCCTTGGATATACTATGCTGCTTGCCGCTTTCTGTCTACATCAGTATGTACTGAATCCTCCATGGTTTCTATGAACCACTTTCTTTTCTTTTTCTTTTCTTTTTTTTTTGGAAAAAAGTTCCGTTGCAAAGATTTTGCAGTCTAAGGGAGCAGGCAGATTTTAAAACTGTTTATAGTATCTGAGAAGTGAAGTAAACTTAGATGAGCACCTGAAGGAGAGAAATGCTGAATATCATTGCAGATGAGGTGTGAAGGAAGGTTTTTGGAAAAGTAAACAGTATTGAACAGCAGCCAACTTTAACTATAAACATTTCTTTTTATCTTTCTAAGATTCTATTTGTTTATTTGAGATCATGAGATTTGAGATCATGAGAAGGGGAAAGTGAGAGGGAGAAGCAGACTCCCTGCTGAGCAGGGAGCCTGATGCTGACTTGATCCTGGGGACCCCAGGATCATGACCTGAGCCGAAGGCAGCCGCTTAACCAACTGAGCCACCCAGGTGCCCAACTGTAAACATTTCTTAAGCATCTACTGTGTCTGGTCAAGGGGAGGCAGAAATGATGATGGGATGAAACCCAAGCATGGGTAGAGCAGCCGATGGGAACAAGGGGATATGTGAAAGGGAGAACTTTGAATAACTTCAGAGTTTTAGCCTTGGTCCATTAGTGCATGGTGATTTCATTCTTACGTTTAAAAAAAAAAAAAATCCTAGAAGATGTGGTAATTTTTAAGGGTTGGTAGTTTGGTATGGCAGGATGGAGGACTAGTCTAGTTAATACTTGTGAATGTCTGAGTGGATGAGAGTGCTGGTCCAGGAAAGGAGAGTGGATGCATTTTTATTTATTTTTCAATTCTGTATTTGACTTTGTAGAAAAACAACTTTTGATGCTGTTGTTTGGTATTCTTTGGGAAATCTCTTCAGCTGCTTGGACTACAATAGCGAATACCACAAACTGGGCAGCTTAACCAATAGAACTTTATTTTCTCACAGTTCTAGAGGCCGGAAGTCCAAGGTGAGGGTCCCATTAGGATTGGTTTTGGTGAAGGTTCTCCTCTTGGCTTGTAGACAGTTGCCTTTCTCTTTGTGACCTCACATGGCCGTGTGTGTGTGTGTGTGTGTGGAGCAGGAGATTCTCTTAAAGGACACTAGTCCTATGGGATTTGGGCCTTGCCCTTATGACCTCATTTAAACTTAATTACCTCCCTAAAGGTCTGATCTCCAAATACAGTCACACTGGGGGTTTGGGCATCCACATATGAATTCTTAGAGGAATACATTTCATTCCATCACGGGAGATGAAAGATGCCTCTCTCTTTGTTCTATAAAAAAACATGGGTCCATGTGGCAGGTTGTTATGACTTAGCCTTTGTATCAAGGTCTCTGTCTTCCCATCTCAGAGTTTATTTTATACATTGATCTATGCCTGTGTGGGTTTCTCATGAAAATAATGTGGCTAAATAAATAAATAAATAAATAAAAACAACAACAACAAAAACAATGTGGCTAAGGGGCCTAGAGCTTGGGCCCTGGTGACCAGGGCTCTTCAGTCTTTTATAAATCCTGTGATCCCTCTAGGCCTTACATTCCTCATCTGTGAAATGGAGAGACTATTACTTTGAATTTTGCAGTGTAATTCATACGATCTGTATATAGTATGTATTACATTTATTTATACATTTGTTATGTCTTTGGTTAAAGAAGATAGTAATTTTTAAAATTTTAGCTGATTAGTACTTCTTAGACTGTCACATAGCTTTCTCATTAAGTGTGTTCTGGCTTCGTTGTGTGCATAGCTGCCAGGTGTAGAGTGCAAACCCCTGCTTAATTGAGGTATCTAAGTATGGTTTTAAGCCATGTTCAAGGGAACTGATGAATCACGGGTTATCAGCTTTAGGGGAAAAAAAAATGCAAGAAATTTACAACTTGTTTATAGAAAAATGCAATAACATAAGCAAGTAAAAAAAAGAAAGACTGTTAAAATCATCTATAATGTCACCACCTAAAGAGAGTCATGCTTAACATTTTGGTTTTTATGCTTTCAGACTTTTTCTTTTTAAATATATATAATATACACCCTCACTAAGAGTTATTGATCATACAGGATGATCATCAAATCTTTCCAGATCAGTAAGTGAGAGCTTTCTCCTGATTGGGTATGTGATCGTTTTTCCTCCAGCTCATGTTGAATTGGACACGTGGGTTGATTTCCGTTTGGTGCTTTTAGTAACATTGCCCTGAATATCATCATAGCAAAATCTCAAAATACAGCCTTAATTATTTTCTAATAATTACTGGTTTGAAAACTGCAGTTTTAAAGGCTTCGACACATATTGAAGAAGGCTCAGTTTTGAGATTTGTGCTTATCGGAGCTTGAAGCAAAGGAGGAGGAGTGTACCCCTAGGGACATTATGTGTTAATTTCCTTGCAATACTCATTCATGAACTCCAAAGCTGAGGTAGTTTTACTTACTGCATGTGAGAAAACTTCTTTTAAGGATTTAACCTTCTCAAAGTTTTTGCCAACAAAGCCTTCCTTTTCATGCTAAAAATCAATTCATTCCTCTGCTTGTTTTAAACAAAGGTAGGATTCTTTGGCTACCTGTGATAGCTGTTGGCAGCTCCCCTTTAATGTAAAGGATAACCTGTAATATAAAGGATTATATGGTTTAGTCACGTGATGTAAATTATTGCCTCTAAATCTACTGTAGGTTTTGCCTCCTCCTATCCAAGGAGCATCATTGCTCTTAAACCCAGAGAAACGCTGCCTTTCAAAAAGACATTGTTAAAGTGAACTTGATGAGTCTGATTGTGTTTACATAATCGCTTAGACACTGTTGTCTTAGAGTTTTACAGAATGCCTTCAGGGTTTCCCCAGCTGGAAAGGAAAATGACTTCATGGACAGTGCATGGACTTTAAAATTCCCACATAGAAACCAGGAGTTCAGATCCCCGTAGGATTGGCTGATTCTCCTTCTTTATGAGTTAAATGCATTGATTGCTGTGTCATCAATTGTTTCTGTGACCTTAAAATTCATCTTGTTACACCTCAGAGCTTTAACACCTTTAAACTAGGTCATCCGAGTGCGTATCCGAGCATTCCTGCAGTTATCTCCAGGGACCCACTTTCTCACCATGGAATATTAATTATCCAGTTCACTTTCCACCTTCCCCACTTTAAAACAAACTAAGCATCTTACAGGTTATTTTTTTCAATTGCATGGATGGAAAACGGAAAACTGTTTCGTCCCTTCTTTCCCACCTTCTTATAATCCTCTTGGCTCCCTCCTTCTCCGTGAAAGAATCCCGCACACATTGGCCCTAATCTGGAAGAATTTGTCATTTGGGAATAGGGTAGAATCTTCACAAACAATGAGACCATGAGTGCATCTCTTCAGACGTAAAACATGCATCTTCTTCCGGCAATTAACCTCTAATCAATATGAAATATAAAGCCATATTGCTATTTTTTTTCTGTTAAATGAACGAACACATTTTATTCAGGAAACTAATCCTGTTCCTTGTAGAGCATTTTGAAAACAGAGAAACACTTCCACACAAAGTCAACTTGTAGTCCTGTTTGGGAATATTCTTGGTATCTATCCTCTCTGGCTTCTTGCCTGACATGTCTAAAGGTAGAATGGTTTTATTCTGCTTACGTGGTGGTACTTTGTCTTTTCCTCTCAACTGCCAGTGCAGACCAAGAAAATGGTTCAGTGGTAACCTTAGAATCACCTACTTGCTGGGTAGGGATGCGTTTTGCTGTTGCAGACTGCATTCCTGTCTTGCTTGGGGTGAGTATCAGCATCAACATGCCTGTGGTGTTACAGCTTCCCACACATTTTATTGGCCCAGAAACTATAACTACTCCTGTCTCTTTCCAGCTTAGCATTTCAGTTCCCCACTGGGACCAGCACCTTTGGCTCTATTCCCCAAATCGTCTATGAATGAGCCTGCCATTCCCTTCCCCAAGGCTGCTGCCGCTGTGTTTCTCAGTCTCACAGAATCTTCTCTGAATCATCGGCTTGAATGTGGGTTGCCTACCTGACTTCTACTATGGTCCCTTCTTGTGCCCATCCTCCGGCCCTTCCCCCACCCTCGCCCTCCCCCAGCTGCTTCTGTTCTCTGCCTTGTGGCTCCGAAGTCCTGAGAGTTTGACATTGTCCCAAATCGGCACCTAGCTTTGTATGATATTTGGGACACGGATTTGGCCGGCTCTCTGTTTCTATAGACCTAGTTCCTCTGGATACCACTTATTTCCTATCTCCCTCTGTTAACCTGTGTCAGTGAGGCTTCTACATGCCTGGACAAGCCAGCCCATCAAAGATAAGCAGTGAGCTCTCCGCCAGGGAAAGTGTTTAAGCAGAAACGAGACGAGACGGAGGCTTTTTGGTAGGAGGAGCTTCAGCAAGTATCCCTCGCTGGAAAGAAAGACAGGAAATAATTAACTCTGGTCCCTTCTAATTTAAAGATTATTCTAATTCAGCAGTAATTGCCCCTCCCATTCACGGATTCAGTAAAAACTCTCTCGCTATTTCCCTCATCCTGTGCTTAGAGGACTAGTTGGTACAGAAAGCTTTGTGGTGTGCCCATCAAATATAAAATCAAATTTTAAAAAGGTGACATCAGTACAAAAAGAGAAAAGATACCGCATTGATCAAAACTGGCCTGTTTGGTAACTTCAGTTGTATTGGCCCAGTTAAATTACACGTTGATCATGTTTACTTCTCTCAGATGTTAAGACAGCTGAGGAAATTGACGATTCACTGGCTCAAGGTATCCCTGGTTGGATGTGTATTTGTTTTGTCTTGCACATAGAAACTTAAGTAATCACAAGAGCGGCAGCTGAATGTTTTGCTCTGAATAGAGAGGGTTTATTGAACTAATTAAGAAAATTGTCTTGTAAAAATGGACGAGTGCTAATAAATAAAGGTGTATTTGGGCATGATGACAAATCTCTCCTCTTGTACCTGCTTCCCTCCTCCAAACCTACCAAGGCTTCATTATAGAGGCTGGATATATAATTATAATATGTGTATGTGTGTGTGTATATATATGTATATGTATATGTATATATGCACACATACAGACACACACACAAGATTATAAAACTTCTTAAACCTGAATGTTGATCACAGATACTCCTACTCTGAAATGATCCCTGGTTTTTACATATGGCCCTTTGGAAAAAGGTGGTCCAAGCTCTTTGTAAAATGCTCCTTCACTGCATCCAGCGGCTGGGCTTTCGTCCACAGTTCAAGCTGTCCCACATCCTGTCTGCCTCAATAGTACACAATCTTCAAGGCATTGTTAAAGCAGCACTTTCTTCCCCTGTGGAACTTGGTGGGTATTTCGATTACATTCCCTAATGTCACTTTTATATTTTCTGTTGATGCATTTTTAGTTTCAGGGCACAGAGTGTTCCTTAGTGAATAACCTCCCTACAACTTATTAATTGTTTGACTTCAGGCAAGTCAGTTCGTTTCTGTGCTCTATATAAAATGTAAGGAGTAATAATTCCTACTCTATCAGGTTGTTGTGTGGATTAGACATGTAAATACTTGGAAAGCCCCGGAACCATGCTTGGAATATAGTAGTCACTCAAAAAATACTAGCTCTTACTCTTACTACTGGGTTGTTGTGGCCCTGAGTTAGGTGAAGAGTTTAGGTTGCATTTTAGTTAAAGTTGCATTTTCCCCTTGAGTTGGATACCCTTGTTCAGTGAACAACTGATACAACTGTATATGGAATTCAGTACCAGAATCTTTGTTCTTCCAGGGCTAAGTCTATATTCCATTTATCTTTGCATCCCCTACAGTGTTGGAAACAATGTAGTATATAGGGTCCTATTTGGTCCAGGCACTCCATATGTGATTATTGGAATAAATGAATAAACAAATGTAAAAAGACAATTGTCACTGTGACTTTGTTTATTTATAAACAGCCCATTGATTTTTGAAGCACACTTATGGAACGTATCATGTATTTGCTGTAAGAAACCAGAATTTGTCACCATCTTGTTACAATACTGGGTATGTCATAAATTTAATGAATGTTACTGAGGCTGAATTTTCTTTGGGTTTATTTACTAGATCAAAGAGTGACTTCAACTTTCAGTACTTATTTTATTTGCCAGCATAAACTCATGGGTTTAGTCAAGTGCCAAGAAAGGAAGTTAATCATCTGAATTATGTGGATTCTGGCAAATTACTCTTTCTTTTTTTTGGGGGGGGGCTTTGAGCCTTTATCTCCCTTCAGCAAATCCAACTGATTATAATAGTAAGAATAAAACTCCAGTAATTAATCTAATAGCTCTAGGCTGCTAATCATTCTGGAAAAGTGACATTACCCAGAACATACTGGTTATCCTTATTGCATGTCATTGATATATAATTCAATTGATTTTCACACTTTTTATATTCCAAAATGAAATACAGCTTTTGTCATGTCACTAGATTGGAATTCTTTGACAATGCATTAACATGCCAAAAATAATATTACACACAAGAATAATGTAGAGATAAATTACAGGTAGAGCTGTATCCCTAAGGAGATTTTCATCTTTGTCTTAGAAGAGAAGACTTATAACCCTACCTACCACACATCTATTTCATGCCAGTATGTTTTAGGCTCTTGGTTCAGTTCAATAAATTACTCATTTTGTGCATGCCCAGCCTTCAGTTTTCTGAGCAGTATACGTACACAAAAGTCTATGTACCTCTGGAGTATAACATGACTTTTTAAGAACCAATGCAGAGACTTTCCTCACAAATGATTCCTTGAAAGTGGTCTCCTTGACGGCTTTGTAGAATTATGACAATGCCGCCACGACTTTGGAACTTTTTTGGAATTGCTTTTTTCAAAATATCTGGTGCCTTCTTTTCAAATGTGCTTAGTATTGGGCAGTTTTGTCCTTTAAGGTGGATTTAATTTTTGGAAATCAAATAATTCATAGACAAGGTTGTTGATAAATGAAAAGATCAAGCATGCTGTGTAATCTTGCTTTTGAGTCAAGAACAATGAGTGATTGCAAAATAACAAACTCTTCCCCATGAGTGACTTTTAACTTCCTTTGAATGCAGCTTCAAAAGAAGTATTTGGAACGTTGGTGACATTAGTGGAATAAGGACGAGGTAGGTCTCCAGCATTTGGGGATTTCTCTGTCACCCACAAGGCAATGTGCATGAAGGTGGGGCCCTCTTTGGGTTCCACTGAATCCTCAGAACCTGGAACTGAGCCTGACACATAGTCACTATTGAAATGAATCAACAAGTGAATAAAAAGCATGCATGGATTAGTATTAACAGCATTTTACAAATGCATGCCAAGGCCCATGGCATACAGTGGTTTATCTTTTTTTAGTTTTATTAATTTAAATCATTTGTATCGAGGCCAGTGTGCACATGCCTGGCGAGAATTTGGCTCTGTGCTAAGCAATTTACTTTCAGTATTTCTTTGTAGCACCGCAACCTGGTGAAGGAGTGACTGTCATTATCCTCTCCTCATAGATGTGGAAACTCAGGCTCAGAGAAGCAAAGCAATTTGTCCAAAGTCACACAGTTTAGTAAATGAAGAATTGGGTTTCAGCCTGAGAGATCTGGCTACTGACTTAAACCTTAACCAAGATTCTGTGCTTCCTTTCAGTGTGTCTTTGTCTTTCTGATTTGTTACACGTTTTCACATTTCAGTCATCCTAAACTGGGACTATAATAAACCCCTTTCGGAGATAAGGGAATTAGCCAAATTATGGCTTATGGAGGGATTTTCTAATTTCAGAATTAGTGGAGATTTGGAGATTTAACTTTGAAGAATGTCACGGCTCTACGGCAAAACATCCATACTCTGATGATCAGACTTCAGGGAAAGAGCAAGCACTAGGACATTTATTAAAAATAATTTTTCATCTCGGGCGCCAGGGTGGTTCTGACTCTTGATTTCGGCGCAGGTCATGATGTCAGGATTGTGAGATGGAAATCCCCTTAAGATTCTCCCTTTCCCTCTCCTTGTGCCCCTCTCCCACTTGGCTCACACTCTCTCTCTCCCTTACAAATAATGATAATAATAATAACGACAATAATAATACTGTTTCATCTAAAGCCCAAGCCCCCCAAAGACCTCCAATCAGCTTGAGAAAGACTACCTCAGGGTGGAAAGACCGAGTTTCTAATTTCTTTTGAAAATATCCAATTATCTAATCATGGACAAATTCCTTGGCTTTCTCACAGCAGCTTCCTCACCTAGAAAATAATTAGCTGAGATAAGTCACCTGTCAATGCCTTTTAGCTCGGTAAGCATCCAAATGTGTGAGAGGAGAGTCAATGCTGTTTTCCTGGAGATTGAAAAGAACCATCCATGTTGATTGGCGTTATCGGGGGAGTCTTCCAAGCTGAAGGGAGGAACCTGATTAAATGTGGTTAAATAAAGGTGGTAGAAGAGGAGCGGGCTTCCACAAGCTGGGAACAGAGCTGCCTCACCCAGAGGCTGAGGAGACAGAATTTGGGGAAGACTTTGAAGGGCAGCACAGAGGTTGGTTCTCTTCCTCTGGCTCATTCCTCAGGTAGTCATTGATTGTCTGCTATCTTCTGGCCATTGAGAGCTATTGATCTTGGAAGAGTCTAGATATTTCATCCAAGTAAAGGGAATGTGCCATTGATAGCAAGATTTGTCATGTTTACCCAAATCTTTGTTCTACTACTTTAGGTATGCAGCAGGAAGATAAGGAAAGCCTCAGAGTAAAGTTGACTTGAAGGTTATATTTAAAGGGTGATCAGCTTCATTTTAACAAAAGGAGAAAACAACAAATCAGTTGTTTGAAGAGCACCCCCCCCACACCAAAAAAAAGTGCTCTTGATTTGGGATGATTGATGTTTTATTACCTTGTAGATGGGTCGTTTAGGACACTAAAAAAATGGTGATGATGTTTATTTAGATTTGGAATTTGGAACTGTTTGAGAAGGTCAGCACCTGGTTGTTAACTTTTTGTAGGTGTAAAAATGTCAGAATAGAAGTGCATGGAAGACGATTGCCTTCTGGGCTTTCCCTCTGATAGTGAACCCTGAAGGTTCCAAAAATTGGCTCCTATTTTGTACTTTAGAATCATTTTGGGTGTTTGCTGCAAATACTAAATTTTAAGGTCACATCCCAAAAGTTTTGAGTTTGTGATCTCAATTTTTTTTTAAGTTTTTTTTTTTTTTTTAAATTTATCTGACAAAGAGTGCGAGAGAGCACAAGCAGGAGAAGCAGCAGAGGGAGAGGGAGAAACAAGTTCCCCACTGAGCAGGGAACGGAATGTGGGGCTCAGTCATAGGACCCTGAGATCATAACCTGAGTCTAAGTCAGAGGCTTAATGGACTGAGCCACCCAGGCGCCCCTGTGATCTGAATCTTAGGTGGTTCCTTAGGTTGAGGGAATAGCACTGAGATGCCACTGTGAACTCTGCTGCCCACACAGAGAAGAGACTGGTTGACCCAGAGCTGAAAGGGATTTGTTGGTCCCCTTGCTAAGTACACGACTGAAGCGAGGTAATAGGGCCGTTGGTTTCTCTTTAACTTGGTAGGAAGTAAAAGGCCTGTGGATCCCAGAAAGGGCCGAGCCAGCATCCACACAGTCAGACCAGGTCAGTCCCCACCAGGTAGAAATTAGCCAATTCCACATGTTTAGATTGGATGCTCTGAATAACGTTCCTTTGGGTTAATAAAAATAGTGGTCATAATAATAAAAAATAAAAATAAAAAATGAAAATTAATTAAATTATGTAGATGCCCAGGTGAGAAGGAATTCGGTCTACTGGAGAAGGATGAGTTTCTATGGAAACTTTTGTGGGGGGAGGTTAAGGTGAAATACAGCTACATGGGAGGAAAGGTCTCTTCAGTTGGATTATAAGCATAAAACTAAATGTGGCAGCTCTCTCAGAGCAGGGAAGACCCATCAGAAGTTATCAGCTACTAAGTCTTGTAGACAGAGCTGCCACCAAGTGGACTTGGGCTTCCAGGATAATCACAGTCTGCAGGATGTTTATTCTCTTCCTTCTGAAAAGTCGGGAAATCTTCCACCGCCCGCACGTACACTGCTGCCCGACCTGCCCGACCGGGGAAGAAGGTCATTTCAGGCCCTCCAGCACCTGTAAGATGCAAGTTTTCCACGAGGGAGGTTCTTCCCAGTGTTAGAACTTGGGAGCTTTTGCAGAGAGCAGTTATCAAAATTTTCTGGAGTTAACCAAGCATTTGGCTTAAAAGAAAGCTTGTTTAGAGCAGGGATGTGGATTAGCCAAGAAGACCAACAAATGGAAATAGAATTAAGGCCAGCATCAGGGCTAGGACCAGGGCAGAGAGATTTCCCATATGGCTTGGGAGTGGCTGGAACACCCATGATGTACTGATTTATTAGAAGTCTGTTTTGCATCAGTTCATTCTTTAATAGGCATGTTATGGTTTATCTGCCTTGTGGGCCATTCTCAAAGCTTCCTTTTCGTTATCGTAACAAAGATACCAGATAGGGGTGCCAGGGTGACTCAGTCCATCGAGCATCTGCCTTCAGCTCAAGTCTTGATCCCAGGGTCGTGGGATTGAGTCCCAGGTCGTGAGCAGTCTGCTTCTCCCTCTGCCTGCTGCTTCCCCCAGCTTGTGCTCTCTCTCTCTCTCTCTCTGGCAAATAAGTAAAATCTTTATTAAAAAAAAAAAGATACCAGTTAAAATGGCTCTGCTGATACCCTTCAAGAGAAGTCATTGGACTGATATTTGCAGGTGAATCTCTGCTTTCCAGATTATACAGACTAAATAATCAGCAGTAGAGGAGAGTGGGTACCCTGACTAGGGCTCTTCTATGTACATTTTCATTCATTCATTCATTCATTTATTCATTCTTTCTTTCATTTAAAGATTTTATTTATTTCTTTGACAGAGAGCTGGAGAGCACAGGCAGGGGAAGAGAGAGAGGGAGAAGCAGAGCCGAAAGCAGACGCTTAACCAACTGAGCCATCCCAGTGCCCCATGTACGTTTTATTTACTTAGGTATGAGACACGTGGTGCCTCAGACATGTGGGAAAATGTGGTCTCACAAGGGGCTTTTGTTCTAACACTTCTGGTGTGGCTCTGTGTGTTTTTCTACACTATGGCTCCCACGTTGGCAGAGTCTAGAAGCTGGAGTGTCATAGCCATGTAGAAGGCTGTTTAAGTTTCTAGAGAGAGATTCTCTCTCTCGAGTCCTACCTCAGAGGCATGTTTTTGGCATAGGAGTTTCAAAACTCATTATCAGGTTGCTTTTGAAATCATACTGATTTTTTTTAAAGATTTTATTTATTTATTTGACAGACAGAGATCACAAGTAGGCAGAGAGGCAGGCAGAGAGAGAGGAGGAAGCAGGCTCCCTGCTGAGCAGGGAAGCTCCATCCCAGGACTCTGAGATCATGACCTGAGCTGAAGGAAGAGACTTTAACTCACTGAGCCACCCAGGCGCCCTGATTTTTTTTTTTTTTTTTGGAAGAGGCGGAGCTCCAGATAGTATCATTATTACATACTTCTGGAAACTCCACAACTGGAACTCATTCAGAGGGCTATAATCTGTGTGTCTAGAAGCTGTATTGACTTAGGAGTCACAGATGGGTGTAGACCAGGGTTTCAACATTTTTCTTTCAGGAACAGGGCTTTGAATTTACGCTTTGAACACAGCTTTCCTCCTCCCTCAATCATCAACCCCTTAGTCACACACATGTCTGTATCCCTCACTGACCCATCTGGAGACCTGGAATGGGGTCATGACTCCCACTGTCCTCCCTGTTTTCATTCTGACGTTAGCTAAGAGCCACAAACAGAAATAGAGAAACCAAGTCAAAAGAAGATAGACCGGGCTTATGATCTGTTGCAACTCATTTTGTATAAAAAGATGCTGGTGTTTGGAGATGTCGATGATCAGATAAATAATGGGTGTATTAATCAGCCTGCACATTGTTGAATGTAACTTTGTAACAGTTTCTGTGCCAAAGCCGTTTGGGTGGCTCAGCGAAACTGGACCATTTTCACGTGACTACTTTGAATTTTTGCTCATCACCTGAAGGCCCATCAAATGGCTCAGAAATGGTTCCTTGAGCAGGAACTGGAAGGGGCCCTTCTAAGGACAAGGGATTTGGTTAATTCATGGGCCTGCTTTGTGTATTAGAGTAGCCAGCAATCAGAACTAGATTGTTAAATCTGAGCTGATCAGTATTTCTTACCTTTCAATGGGATAAATTGAAATACCCGAATGATGGTTGATCCATGCTTGCAATTTCCTTTGCAAAAACCAGTGTATTTGGTTTGTCTCAGCCAGCGCCCTTTGGAAGAGCACTTGTCACTCCCTTGATGGAGGAAGAGGGTAGGTGACACAGAAGTGCTCGCTCCTGACACATTTTCATCGGGAATTGGGAAATTCTGCACGTGGTATCTCTTCATACACCTCTCCCTTCTTTCAAGCAAACATTTGTATTTGAAGTCTCTGCTTTGCTGAGAGGAAGATCAAGCCATGGCCTTTACCCAAACAGAAAATTCTGTTTGGATTTGAGTAGCTGTAATGTAAAAAATAAAATAGACATTTGGATAAGATGTTTTTGTCTATATCTAGAAACTCAAAAATTGGTCCAGATTGACATGATACAGATAGATGGATATAATTGTCACCCTACTTACATTACTTTTATTCCTTAAAAAAAAAAAAAAAAAAGAAATCTTTTCACATACATCAACAAAGAAAAAGGAGATACCATCCAGAATCAACCCTGAGTTGGAAAGCCGAAAGACTTGCTTGTAGAGGAAGTAAATTTGCATATTTTTTCCTTTCTATCATGGTTCAGTCATGAATTAGAGAGTATCTTTTGTTTCTCTGTTTCCATTTGTGATTGCTACGTAATTCCTGCCTGAGGACTGCCAGGAATTTTGTAAAAAATTATACAAAGCAAAAGTTAGTTGAAAGAGGATTTTGAGTCCCAGGCAAATTGACTCTGAGCTCAGAAAGTACACATGGCTTCTGCAAGCAGAAACAGGTCTAATGCTTTGAAGAATGTAAGAAATGATCAGTATTTGAGAGGCATTGAAGTGGTTAATCTATTAATCTGTACTAGAGTAATAAACTTGCCTGTATAAACATTTTCTACCTGGATTTTCATGTTCAGTTTATCTCAGAGAAAAGATTTAAAGGTTTCCAATTTTTCACTTTCAGTACTAAGCATGATTAGAAGCTCTTGTTGGACGTTTCTGGTAATTCTTCTTGCTTGACCTTCTTTTCTGGAGTGGTCTTAGGACACTGTTTGCTGCAGATGAAACAGTTGTACCTTCACTAATTATTTTCTTTTTTTGAATGATTTTCTTCTTGAGGTCTAAGAGACATAATGTTATATTAGTTTTAGATACACGATGTGATTATTTGGTGTTTGCATGTATTGCGAAACGATCGCCACAGGATGTCCAGTTAACATCTGATTCTTAACTTGATTGCACCTGGGCGCACTGGGCTGACCAAGTGATTGTGAATAAGGCTTTGTAAGTTAATTCCCAGACCCTTGAGGTGTGGACGCCAGCATATTCGGCCACTTACAGCTGGTATTTGAAGGACTTCCAGGGTACTTGGTGGCTGGGGACAGTGGTTAAAGAATCGCATTTACTGGAGTGCCTGGGTGGCTCAGTGGGTTAGACCTCTGCCTTCGCCTTAGGTCATGATCCCAGGGTCCTGGGATCGAGCCCCACATCGGGCTCTCTGCTCAGCAGGGAGCCTGCTTCCCCCCCCCACCACCACCTCTCTCTCAGCCTGCCTCTCTGCCTACTTGTGATCTCTCTCTGTCAAATAAATAAAATCTTCAAAAAAAAAAAGAAGAATCACATTTTCTGGGGCACCTGGGTGGCTCAGTCAGCTGGGGGGCTGCCTTCAGCTCCGGTCATGATCACGGGATCCTGGGACCTGGTCCCGCGCACGGGGCTCCCTGCTCAGCAGGGAGTCTGCTTCTCCCTCTCCCACTGGAGCTCCCCCTGCTTGTGTTTTCTCGATTGCTTGCTCACTCTGTCTCTCTCTCACATAAATAAATAAGTAAATATAATTTAAAAGAAATAAATCTAAGAATTGCGTTTATGCACCATTCAGTGGGGTAGTGGAATCCACTCTGGGTGGAGAATGGACAGCTTTTTGACAACAAAAGGAACTGCCTTCCTGTAGACCACAATGTCCTGCTGTACTTCTTCCTTCCTGACCCGACGGGGCTGTGGAAACACCCAGTGGAGCTGGAAAACCGATTCCCTCTGTGTCCCATGCCCGAATCGGACACACCAAGCCATCGGCCCACAGATGCAAGGGTTTCTCGTGTAGCCACTTTTCGTGGCTGTTGCTCTGCTCCTAAGAAGGATGTCCCAGGTCCACATGTGTTCCCAGGAGCCCCACGGGCTTCTTTTGCCCTGTGGCAGAGCCACTTCTCATGCTCGTGCTCAAACCTAAGCTCCCCACCCCACCGTGGTTACCTGCTGCTCCGTTGTTGCATTCTAGAATTTGCTTCCCACCGTGCTCAAATGCTTCACGTCCAGGAAGGTTAACTGCTACCTGGTCTGTAATGGGTAATGCTGAACGTGAAGGCGGTTGAAAGTAACAGTGTGACCACGTCCTTTCTCCTGTTCTGGTGGGTGAGTCAGTCTACTGGCCTTAATGTTTACACGGACCCTTAACAAATAACAGCTGATGGCAACCTGCTGAGACACGTACAGTAAGGAAAGAAATTACGTATTAAAAGATTTGGACTTGGTCCCATTTTTTTTTTTTTTTTTAAGAGGAAAGAAGAAAAAGGGACTGAGTAAGAACCCTGTGGTAATAACCAGTTTGTGCAACACTGTTCCTCTTTTCAAGCCTAATGAGGTCCCATTCCCACAAGTATTTTGATTTATTACCTGTTCCTACTGGCCTGCTTGCTTTTGGTGTTTATTATTTTGATATTCAGTTAACACAACATTTGAAATGATTTCACTTTCTGAATCCATTTTTCTCCCTTTTCATGAGTTGGTTTTGTGGTAGGTCGGATTTTCTCGTAGAGAAACATTTACGCTCACATTGAAACACCTTTCCTGTTTCCAGTGTTCTGTCTTCACGTTGAGGAAAATAATACTCAAGGGTTTGCCCACATGAAGGAAAACAGGACACTTGATTTGGGTCTAAGAGCTCCAAGAGTCGAGCCTAGAAACCCTTACAGTTAATGCCAAATTTAGCCATTTAGCGATGTGACCGCAGAGCTACAGACACTTCAACTTTGCTTTAAGACTAGAATTGAAGACAGTGTGGGTTCTGGATGACCTTGGAGATGAATTTGAGTCAGACATTTGATACCCGGGGGATCTCCAAGCATCAGGTCAAAATAATTAGCTCTGCCTACAGAATAATCAACTCCTCAGCCCAGATCCAAACCATCTTCGAACTTGTTTTAGAGGATAGGCATTCTCTGTTGGTACAAGTCAGCGTGTTTGGATGTGGAAAGGGTTGGCAGCCCTTAGGGAGGGGTGGCTGTTTCCCAGAAGTCATAGTTCCTGCTGGAGAGAGAGAAAGCCTTCTGCTCAGGGTCCCCTGTGCTCTGGGAATGGTGGTGGCCGCCTTCGCACAGCCCCCCCAGGACCTGGTAGAATCTGCCTCCTTCCCCTCTGTGGCCGCCTGTCCCTTTGCTTCTTTTCCTCAGCAGACTCCTTCTTTCAGTGTTTTCCTTGCTTATCGCTTTTCAGATCATTTCCCCCATGTGAAACAGTGTAATATATATTAATTACAGAAAATTTAGGAAGCACAAAGTACCAGAGTGAAGAAAATTACCCACGATCCTATCACTCAGAGAGAACCACTATTAATATATTGTATATATTCTTGAGGTATCTCTTTGTCCTTTTCCTTTTCCTTTTTTTTTTTTTTTTGGCATATGGATGGAAAATTTTTTTTTAATACTCTTCTGCTTTTAATTTGTTTGAGGCTGCACATTCTAATTTGATTCTTTATCTGGTGGTATCAGAGGGGCATATCTGACAAGGGCTGAGAGCCTGCCTTTAGTAGTGTGATCTTCTGAGAATCGTTTTAAATTCTGGAATGCCACACATTTGGTGATGGCATAGAAGAACACAGGACCCGAAGGCTAGGATAGAGAAAGATGGGTGTGAGAGGCAGCCGCCGCCTCAGAGGGGTTGAAAGATGGCAGAACGGGAGCAGCACTGCATTTCCAATCAACTCAGGTTCCTGCTCTGCTGGCTAGGGAACCTCCGTCAAGTTTCCTAAGCTGGCAAATGGGAGAACTCCTACTTCTCTGAGTTGTGTTGATGATTCATTTTATTAAATGAGGAACTGTTGGTGAAAATGATCTTCAGACCAGCACTATAAGAAGCAGATAATGATAAATATTATTTTTATTTATAAATATTATATATCATATATAAAAATAAAATAATATATTCTGTAATAAATAACTATAAAATAAATATAATAAAAATAAATATAAATAAAATTATATTTAAATATAATATGAATATTAAATGAAAAAGGAGCTCAGGCTTGACCTGGGGGGTTGAGAGGGAGTAAGGATAAAGGGAGCAAAGGTGGCTGGAAGATGTGGGTGGCGGGCAGTTGAAACAGTGTAACTGGCGGTTTGATTTTTCTTTGTGGTTGTTAATACATCCAGTAGTTTCTGTGGATGCCTTCTGTGAAGGTGGTCATCCAGCCTGAAATTGGGATGATTTTAGTTTGTCCTTTTCTGTTGGCCTCTCTTTCTTCCTTAGTCTGTGTATTTTTAACTTGATGAGTCCATTCTCCTGTAGAGCTAATATGTTTACTCTCTTCACCTAAGAGACTCTTAGCAGACTTTGACTAGGGATTACAGGCCACTGTATCAGGAATCTTGCCACATTTACACAAGAGGGAACAGGACAGGCCCAGCTCTGTGTTTTAACCACAGATAAGGTCTGTGTTCTGTGTGGGGAAGGGGAGGGGAGGGGAAGGGGGGAGTAGTTGGGTGAGGATGAGGCCTGGGAAAGAGAGAGAAACAACTTTAACCTGTGAGAGAATTTCTTTGTCTCAGAACCTGGAGGGATATTGAAAGAAGGGGTTTGTGGGGCCACCCTGTGAGCTCTAGAGTTAGAGAGCCTCAGTCTCGACCCTGCCCCACCCATTACCTAGCCAGGTGACTTCATCTCCTCGGGCTTCCATTTTTCTCTTTGGTAAAAAAGGTAATAATGGTACTACGTACCACACTGGGCTGTTTTTCTGTAATTACAAGCCATGGATGTCTTCAGGACCAATCCAGGTGTCCTTGGTGCTGATCCTTACAGAGGGTTTGTGAATGTGGTCCTCAGAGTGGGCTTCCAAGTACCATCGCTCTTAGCACACCTGAGTATTGAGCAGACCCATGAGGATCTCTTGTTCTGGCTGGGCCACCACATCTGGCTGTAAGTGTCCGGGCGGGAATAAGGGTGGAGGGTCGGGGCCTCACGTCAGGTGATGACCCCTCCGTCCTGTGGGGCTGGGTCATTGCCCTGAATCTGGAGACTGTGAAGGTCTGTCTAGGGTACCTTGGGTGGAATATGTCTCTTCATTTTTGTTACCTCTTCGCAGGGTTTATTGCTCCCTTTCTGTTCCCTTTCTTTTTCTGTTTTCCTGTGAGAGACTGGGCAGGTGCACATGGACATTAATCAGAGACACTTGTTGAGAAGTAGAACATATTTTTTAGAAAAAATCTTCTGAACTGAGAGAAATGGGACATGTTGAATTTACTTGATTTCCACACCATTCTAATTTATTCTTTTATGTTTTTCTAAGACAAATGAGTAGACTGGGACTTTAACACCTCTTCTCAATTTAAACACGTGTCCCTCTGTGTGTGTGTGTGTGTGTGTGTGTGTGTGAGTGAATTTTTCTTGACTGTAGACCCTCTTTCCCTGAGCATCTAGAGGAAAGACAGCTCCTCGGGAGGCATGTGTGTATTTTATGCCGTGGTTCTGGAATTAGACTGCTTTGTTCTAAAACTGACTCCAAAATTTAGCAGCCAAGTGTTCTCAAGCAGCTGATTAACACTGCTTGCCTCAGTTTCCCTAGTTTAAAATAGAATGCACTTCCTTATTGGTAAGATTATTTTAAGTATTTAGTAAGGTTATGTAAAGTGCTGAGTTAATAACCATCCAATAAATATTAGTTGTAATTTATATTTGGAATGTGATAGACCTCAGTCTGACCCCTGCTTTGGCCATTTAACTCGTTGCCTCCTTTGCTGAACCTTTGTTTTGTCATCCAGAAAATAAAATAGGAAAAACAGCATCTAATTCAGAGTCACAATAGGATTATAGGCAATATCCAGCACTAACGGGGACACAGTGCCTAAAAATACTCCGTAGGATTTTTCTCCCTTGTCCGCTCCTAGATTGGCAACATTTTTTTCAGGGGATCTCCATTTGGAGAGGACACTCTTCTAGGCGGAGGATATAGGCTCTAAGTTTACATTTCCTGGGGATGACCTCGGGGCAGCTGAAAGGCAGCATATTTTGAGTGCCCGGCCAAGTCCGTTCTGGCCCATTTCTCATTATCTTTCACATCGTGCCCCCATTTCATGGAGGGAGCCAAAGCTGAGGGTTAGGCGTCCCAACTCGCTGTGTGTGGCAGCTCGGACATTGCATCCCACATCCGGGCGGGGGCCCGGCCGCCCCGCCTCCACCGGGGCAGCCAGCATCCCGCTGCTGGAACTAATGGACCTAAACAGGAGACATATCCCTTTCTCCCCTCCCGTGTCTTGTTTCACTGAAAGCTAATTTAGGGAGCATACAATGACTCGCTTTCCTTCACAGCTCTAATATCCAGACCATGAGTCAGAAAATTAACCTTTTAACTTAATCTATATGTAGCACTTTGAGTCTAGTCCCCATTTTCACTCGCTTAAATGGTAAGTTTCACGCGGCATAAGGAAAGTCCTCTCGAGGTGCACAGGGGAGGGGACAGGTGGCTTGCAGCCGCTTTGCCCCGAGGCCGTGGTGAATGCCATGTTACTTGACAGATTGGGCTGGTTTACATCATCAATTTCTATCACATTCTTTTATGAAATAGAAATTTCTACCGTGGGCATGTAATTTGGTGAGTATTGAAAACAGTAAGCTCTTTCAGAAAGTTATAAAATTACATATTTATTGACTTAGGAAATTTGTCCTGCCTTTTTTTCTTTTTTCTTTTTTTCCTTTCCCTAGCATTTATCCCAGGTAAATGAGACAAGAGATAACACACTTTGGGGAACTTAAAGAATTATAAACATATGATCGTTATTTTATTTTATTATTTTATTGTATTTATATTTATATTTTTACTTATTTATCTAGAAAGAGAGGGAGTGAGGGAGAGTGTGCAAGCCAGGGGAGGGGGAGAGAGAATCTCCTGCAGACTCCAGAGTTCCATCTCATGACCTGGAGATTGTGACCTGGGCAGAAACCAAGAGTCAGCCACTCAACTGACTGAGCCACACAGGAACCCCAAGTACACATTCCTTCTATGTTGTATCTTCTTGTCTTAAAGTCATTAAGATATACGTTGATCCTTAAAGAATATGTGTTTGAACTGCGTGGGTCCACTTACATGGGGAGTTTTTTCAGTAAATACAGCACAGTGACATAGGGCTGGATTCCAGGACCCTGAGATCATGACCTGAGCCAAAATCAAGAGTCAGATGCTTAACCAACTCAGCCGCCCAGGCGCCCCAATACACAGACTTTTTTTTTTTTTTTTTTTTTTTTTTTGTCTGCATGGAAGTAGGGGTCTCGTGACCCTAACTCCCATATTATGTAGATAATTGAGCATTTGGGAAATTGTAAAAGGGTAAGCATCTAGGACCATACTTCTTATCTTCTCTAGTTTGCCTTCCCATTTAACACAGCAATGACAGTTGCACTTCCCCAGTACTATTCACCCTCATGTAAGACTGGTTATAAGACTAACTCGATGGGTCCTCGTGACTTCTAGATATACCAGGATTTAACACCGCCAACCATTGCCCTGCGTTTTCAATCTCAGTTTGGCGAAATGCCTGTAAAGATACAGACCAAGGATAATTTAACTTAGCACCTGTCTTACTGACTGTACTCGATAAGGGACTATGCCTTCCCCAGTTTCTCAAGTTCTATTTTTCATTCTTTTATCCAGACAGCCAGACACCTAGTACCGGATGTCAGTTGGGCAGCCCCTGACGGGTTTCATGCTCACCTGTGGATTGTGGAGCTCTGGTGCTCAGGAGTGAGGGTGGCATTTGGCAGGAGGCAGCACACAGGAATGTCCAGAAGCCTTTGCTGTGGTCATTCTCTCTGTGTCTGACCTCTAGTCTACCAGAGTCCCTCGTGCTATAAACCTTTCACTGCCCTCCACAAGCCAAGCATTGCTTGGGTGCCTCATTTTTCTCAGTTGAAATATACCTTACTTTTTTTTTAATTGCTCCTTCAAGACACTTCTAGCCATCTACCATTTTAAAAATATATTTGTTATTATTTTATTTTATTTTAGTATTTATTATTCTTTCTCCACCAATTTGTCAAGGAATTCTGATTTATCCCTGCCACCTAGAACACTGACATATACTAGTTGTGTAAAAGTATTCGTGGAATACATTGGTTAATTAATAAATAATAGCCCATACTGCTCAGAGTTTGAGAGGATCAATTAAAGTAATAAAGAGTGCATAGGGAGCCCCAATAACTGCTCGCTGTTCATATTACTCAGGCTGTGAGCTCGGTTCTCAAATTCTAGATGGTCATAGACAGTTAAAAAAAATTCTTAGTATTTAATTTTTATTATCACCTTTAACTTATAGCAAAGAGTATTGACTTTGAGTTAAGATATTAAGAATGTGATTGAACTCTCAGAAGGTAAAATTCCTGAAAATGGAACACAAATAAATGAAGTATGGGGATCCTGCTTGAGCCATGTTCTGGGATGGGTGTTTATTGGGTTTAAATTCTAGTAATGGGAGCTTTGTTGTAATAGCAATCGGTTGTCTTCATATAATTTTTAGGTTGGTCATTGTGTAGATGTTGTTAGGTAACTTTTTGATTCATTGTGGCTGACCAACTGGACCATTCCTGCCATTAAGCTTCCACTCACACCACTCCCCTGCTACTGTTCTCAAAGGTTATAGACACCTTTGACGCTGACAGTCCCAGTCTCTTCCTAGGCGTCGTCCTCCCTGACCCCTTTCTTGACGGTTTGAAATTCTGATCTCTGACTTTCTTCATCAACTCTCCTGGTTCCTCCAGGATGAACATAGCCTTTGATCTGTGTCAGTGGGCACCAGAATTCTCAGGCCCTTTGCATGCACCATGGGTATAACTGACAGTGGTCACAACTGGAGTAAACGGTGAGGTTAAGTGAGGTCACATGTGTAAAGTGTCTGCCCTTGTCCCTGGTGGTACTCAGTAAATTCTAGTTCCATTCTTTCTCTGTGCTCTCTTGTATGCCCTGACTTGTTCATTACTTTTTCTCCAAGTGCCTTTGAAATACGGTATGTCCAATTCCTTCCTGAACTTTCTCTGAATCTTCAGCTCTCCACTCCTGTGACTCCTGTGCTCTTCACAGGTAGTTTTCAAATTTCCATCCCCAGATGTGCTGACCTCCACACCTGTATTTCCATTTGCTTCCCTAACATATCAGCGCAAAATCTCAAAGTCAGTGACTGTCGAATTGACCTCATTCCAAATCTGACTCCTCTTTCTCTAGGCCCTACTTTGGTTATAGTATCTCTCCTCTCTCCGATAGTTGGCCCGGAAACCTTGAAGCCAGTTTCAATCCCACTTCTATATTCCACAACATCTAATCAGAAGTGAGGTCCTGCTTTGGATTTGGTCTTGGATGGAGCTTTCTTCCTTTCCTCATTCAAGGGCAAGTGTGGAAATAAAGTTGGCCATTTGAAGTTAGGCCAAGCAATAGCTGCTTGATTGACATTCACAGTGGTAGGTCACAGCCTGAGTAGACGAGATAGGGAGAGAGTCATTGCAAGATGTCCCTGGGTTAACACTGTGGACCAGGCCAAACCTTACTGTGTGGAACAACCAGACCCTTTGAATCTCTACATGCAGATACCAGTATGGCTAGTAAAATGCATAATATTTTAAAGAGTTTTTGAACGTGCAGTAGTAACCTTTTGCTATTGTGTATTATTTCAAATAATGCATACTGCAGGTGCCGCGCCAGAATGTTATGATGTCATTATGAAACACAGAGTTCAAGGATGATTGACTTGCTTTCATTTGTTTGGGCACCAGTGCTTAGGGGGAAAAATCAGAGATTACATGAGCTTTCAAAAATAAGGTATGGAGGAGAGAAATTGGAATTGAAAACCTTGAAACATTTGAATAGTGAGTTTCAAATTTCCACTTCATAAAGATACATCTGTTATATTCAAGATAAGATACTATGCTGTGTGTGGGGGTGGGGGGAGAGAGAGATGTGACTATGTCTAGGATAAGTCTTATCTTCTGAGTTTACCAGTTGCTTTTTGGATAATAAGGGAAATAAATAAAGTGAAAAATCAGCATTAAGGTACAAATGTCACATACACAAAAATAAACTTGAGTTCTGATTGCTGAAGGTAGTAACACTTGGTATAAGAGGGGATGGTTGGTTTAGCTTTTGTTTTTTTGTTTGTTTTTTATTTTTTTAGAGAGATAGAAAAAGTAGGATGGGGGTTGGAGTAGGGGAGGGGGAGGGGCAGAAGGAGAGGGAGAGAGAGAATCTTAAGCAGAGCCTATGCCCCAGGTGAGGACCCAAAGCAGGGCTCTATCTTACGATGCTGAGATTATGACCTGAGCTGAAATCAAGAATCAGAAACTTAACCGACTGAGCCACTAAGGCACGCCTGATACTAGGCTTTGAAGAGAGGTTAAGATTTTATTATTTGTAAGTGATTGGGAACATGTGGACCATCCAAGTAAAATCAAATGATACGTAGTCTGGTTTGATTGCATGTAGGATATTTGAGGAACAAATTAGGGTTGCATATTGGGGACCTTAGGTTTCTGTACTCTTCCTTTGAATTTCATGGTATACAAATGGGGCACATGAAGGATTTTAAACAGGCTTGGCAGCATCGGTGTGGGCATTGTATTTTATTGGTCACGTAAAATGAGTATTTAAAAATTAGCCTTAACTCTAGTTAATGGCCATTGAAGCCAATGCGAGAGGAAACAAAAGAGGTAAGGGGAGAGACAGAAAAACTGAGAAATTACAGAGTAAGAAAAACGATCTGCCAAGAGTTAGAAAAGGCATGGCTGGAACTCTAGACTGTGTTGGAGGTAACCTGCTTTTGTTTATTTAGACTGTGGGTTTACCTTTGCCTTACATTTGAGAGGTTAATGTGGTTGTTCTCCCACTATGTCCAGGTCTTTTAACGTTCTTATAGCCATAAAACTTGACAGGCTCCCTTCCTAAGGGACCACTGTAGGATTAGCTTTGAATGGCAGTGCCAACAGCATTAATACCGTCGGGACTAGAGTCTCTTGGGTGGCCTGGGTTTAGAGCTGAACAGAGGAGAGAGGTTGTATTAGATTAGCCTGAAGAGCTGCATTCTCCCTGTCAGTTGTCCCTTCCTCTTCTCCTCTTCTCTCTTTCCCTCGGGAACCTTGCTTTGAATTACCAGCTGTATTCCACCTCCTAGGGCATCGGGATTAGCATCGGCTCTGCTGCCTGGGACTCGATCCAAACACGCTTTTCAGAAAGTATGCTTCATTGAAAGTGCAGTGAGGAAACCTGATTGCCTTTGTGGCCACAGGACCTGAGGAATCTTAGTATTCTAGTATTCTCGAACTATGGATCTTATTTGGTTGTTTTCCACTCCTTTGATGCTTAAAAAAAAAAAAAAAAGATTTTATTTGTTTATTAGAGAGAGATTGTGCACAAACAGGGGGAGGAACAGAGGGAGCCCGACGCCGCGCTTGATCCTGCGACCTTGAGATCATGAACTGAGCTGAAATCAAGAGTCGAAGACCTTATTGACTGAGCCTCCCAGGTGCCCCTTTGAGGCTTTTAAAAAGTATTTAAAACTACATTGATAAGCACCCTAGGTGTTATACTGCACTATGTTTTGTTTAAAATACGTGCCTGCTTTTTTAGCAAAGGAATCTTTGCCAAGGGAATTGTATGTGGGAGAGTGCGACTAACTTAGAGCAAAGGGACTTTTCTCTTATCCTATTTGCCTAAGCTCTCTGGGCTGCCTTTGATAGGACTTCTTTTTTCCTCCGGGAGCCCCAGACCCTCCCGTCTTCACTGCTATCATTCCTCCCCAAATTATTCGTACCTAAATATTTTGGCTTTTTCAAAACTAATCTGCTCTCTGGGTTCATTTTCTGTTGGGTGGTCTGAACCATGGCTTTCCTACTTCTCTGAGTGACAGGTACTCACCAACAGAAATCGTGGAAATCCTGCCTTCCTTACTCCTCTACATTTAAGGATTAGCAGCAGACCTTCTTGCCTGCTCGTGTTAGGATTGTCTTATTTCTCCTGTTGGCAACTTTCAGCACAGAACCTATAATGTTGTGGGGCTGTCTGAAGGGAAATTGAAACCCCACTGGCCAAGAAACACAGAAACAGGAAAGGGAGCCTGGAATGATCTCTGTAAAGTCACAGCCGAGAGTGGTCTGAGTTACCTTCTGCGTCCAAACTTCTTGAGATGGTCATCAGAGTTCAGAAGCTAAAGGCATCATTCGGCCATCCATTCACTCACTCAACAAACATTTCCCAAGCCGCTAATACCACAAGATCCTGTGCCCACCGTTAGAGCTTTCATAGTAAACAGAGTAGGCGCATTCGCTGCTGCTACCAAGCTACAGGGGAAAATGTGTTCTATGGGGGAAATGGACAATAAACCTCCAAACATGCAGTTCATGACTTAATTAAATTGTGCAGAAGGAGGGCTTAGAGGCTCTGTAAGAGTCTGTAAGAGAGAGACTTCTTCATGGCGAGTACAAGTGTCAGGGAAATTTCCTCGTTTCTTACAAGCTGGAGATGTGGACCATTTTACACTGAAGGATAAGGACTGAGCTCTGTGACCACAGGGGCAATCAAGAAAAATGGGCATGGATGGTGGCAGGTCTGAATAAATCGACTTTCATTTTTTCAAAGTATTCCTGGTAACCAGCAAGCTCTCGGTAGTCTCCCAGAGAGGTCAAAGTCGGTTCTGCCGGGAAACAGGAAAGGGAAGCTCTCCCTTGGAAAACAACAGTGCACGGCCCACAGCAACAGCTACATGATGTCAACTGGAAACCTAGTAACTTCATCTATGTCTCTGTTGCTGTTGACAGATTCTTGTCAGCGGCACCCTCAGTCCCTGTTTGAAACACGCTCAGGAATCTGGCCCCTCGGCTGGCTGATGTCAGTGGCTGCCATCAAGGTGCGGCCGAATCCAGGGCCCGGCACCAGCCTCCCAAAGCCTGTTGTGTTAGAAGATGAAAGAGTTGTTCTGTAATTAGCAGTAGAAGCGATTCCCCGTCTGCCCAGGTAGATCTAGACAGGGCTCATTTTGAAGGACAGAGCCAGGGGGGAAATGCAGATTTTTTCCTTATGTCACTTGTTTGTATCTTAAGTCCACTGAAAGAGATATCTTGTAACCCTGGGGAGAGCAGCTTGAGCACCTCTGTCGCTTACTTGGAACCCAACCACGAACCCCCACTCTACTGTATTCCCCACCCCCAGGTGACCACCACCTCCTCCTGGCCTCAGCAGCCTCCCACTGGTCACACTCCTTCTATTGGTACTTAACTACTATCCATGTTCCACCAGTGGCCAAAATGATCTTTTGAAAATTTCTAGCAAATCACATTGCCATATTGAGAATAAGCTTAAACTGTTCACAAAGTTTAGGTCTTACAATGGGGATGCTTCTGGAGCTTCTGAGCTTGGTCTTGGCATGCCTCTTGAAGCATTCCCCAGACACAGTACTACTGTTTTTTCCATCCCTCTAATACACACTCACCACAGGGCCTTTGCAACTTTCTCTTTTTCCTTGAATGCTTTTCCATGTATATTTTCACATTTGCTGACCTGTTTCTAGCTCACGGCCCAACTCATTGGTCCCCTAGGAAAGGCGGTTCCTAAACACCTGCTCTAAGACCCTCCCCACATCCCCATCAATATCTCCTGCATCACAAGTTTTGTTTTCCTGTTAAATGATACCCTACCACTAGAATGTATACTCTTTGAAAGCACAGACCTTGTCGGACCTCCTCCTTTGCCAGGCAGATGTAGGTAGTCCACAATATATGGAGATTGAGTGAACTTGGACACCATAAAGACATTTCTTTCCTTTGTTCTCTTTAAAAATTTTTAATAAATAGCTAAATGAACATAGGGGACACTCAGAAATCCCTACTAAGACAGGTAAAGAGACAGTTCAATAAAGGGTTTGAAGTGATGAATTTCTTGGAGGGAAAAAGAATTGTTCATGTAAGCTGGTAGGTCAGTCCCTTGCTCATGGTTCCATAGCTGGTAAGTCGCAAAGCTTAGACCCTGAGTTACATGAATGAGCCTACACCAGTCCCGGAAGGGGGAAAATAAACATACCTGATTAATCTGCTGAACGGCATTTGAACCAAATTATAAATGACTTCAGTGTTTATTAAAACATCTTTGGCCATTTCAGAATCACTGAGTCTGTCAGGTCACAGAGGAGTATAGATAGTGGTAGAATTTCAGAGATCTTATAAATGATTTAGCCTGGTGTCCTTCGAGGCAACAGAGGCCCAGAGATCTTAAGTCAGGAAATGTTGGGACTGGAATCCAGGTCAGCTCCCCAGGAAGCCTGGCCTCCTGGCAGGCCTGCTGTCTGGGCTCACTCCCTGCCCTTCCCTGTCCCTGTGGAATGGATTCTTGGTTGTGGTTTTGACATACCAAGTGTAACCTTGACATAGCCTTGAGGAAAAAAACCTTCATTTTGTTCATGCAGATGATCATACACCTGCCAAATCTTTTTAATGCCTTCCCCCCCAGGGAAGGATTTATGACTTCATCTTTCTTTCCTTTTTTTTTTTTCCTTTTCCCTTCAAATCCAAGCCTCTTTCAGAATGTTCAGCCTCAGGGCTAGGAAAATAAGTTTCGTATTTTAATAAATAAAATGCAGGTCTTCTCTTGGTGTCAGCTTTCCAGACGCAAAAGTGATCTACTTTTGATGACTGGTTGGAAAGACTTGCTAATGATTTTTCATTGCTTTATGCTGTATAGAAAGGAAGAGTAATTAGCGAAGAGATTAAACCATTTTCCTACCTCCAGGTAAGCCAGGTCTTCTAAGTAGAATCCTAGAAAAAGTTTTCAGTTTCCTATACTATTCACAGTCATTTTTGAAGTTTGGTTTAGCAGTTCATTTCGGGTAAGTTAAGTGTTGTTTTTTTTTTCTTTAATGTCCGAGATGAATTTAGGTTATGTTAGTGATATGCAGTTTTTTTCGTGTTTGATAATAAGGCTGATTTGTTCCCCTGCTTTCTTCAAATTGGTCGTCTCTCACTTTCATCCCATCTGTATTTTGCAAAAAGGAGGAGTTGTACTTTTTCTTCCTTCATGACCCAGCCCTGTGGGAACATGTCAGCCCCATGGTCTCGTTTTTGTTTGTATTCATATCAGTGTTTGATATTGGTGATGAGACACAGACACACGAGCAAATTACGACTTGGTATTTCCCCTAGCGTCCCTGTTTGTGATTTATAATTTCTATCTATAAAAGATTCACCGACTGAACTGATAATCCTTCCCAACAAAAGATAAACACACTTGTAAGTCATCAGTGTAAGTCTGATGCACTTGAAAGGGACAAAGAATTCACCTGCAAGCACTTTTGGCATTTGCTCTTTCCCATGGATCCAGACTGATGACAGAGAGAGCCCTGCTGTCGGAGCACTTCCCACAGGAGAACCTCCCAGAGCCCCTAGGGTGGGACCCGCCCGACCTGCCCTGCCATCAGGAGGATCTAGAGACTGGCCCTTTGTGCTTTACCGCAGGAGATCAAATGAAGGCAAGGATGTTGTCCTAGTGCCGTGGAATTCAGATCTGTCGGTGTGCAGCTCCCCCTTCTCCCCTCTTTTGTCCACGTGGTTCCTTGGAAGCTCACTGATAAGCCCTGGCAGGGAACTTCCCCGGTCGTCCTTGTCCGGGCAGGTGCCTGTGGGCTCTCTGCGTCCCACTGCACGTTCCTGCCAGCAGTTTAAACTGATTCTTAGGACACTAGTCTGTCGACCTGATGCCTTCAGAATGCGTTAAATCATTGATCAAATCCTCCCCCACCTGCACGAGGGCACCTGAGTCAGTGGGAGAGAGCGGGTTGGTTATACACGATTTTGTACAACAGCAAAGCCCTCACCATTATCTCCTGTCTGGTTGGCTGGTTCTTGCTCTGATCTCCGAGGTCACTACTATACTGTGCCCAAAACAGACAGTGCAAGATCCCCCATAAATTTCACTTGGTCTAGACTAGGACTCTTCTGGGAGCTCCTTGGGAATTTTTATTTTTGTTCTCCTCAGACATAAGCAGTGTTGGAATAGTCAAACACACAGAATATTAAATGCTGGCAGGTAGTTCTAAAAAAAAATCATTAATCCACTACACGGAATGCCAAAACCAGATGCTTAACCTAATCCTCTCCGTGAAACATAAATCCGTTTCTTTTTTTTAGGAGTCGTCAGATTCTTAAAATTCTCTTTAAAAAAAAAATTCTCAACTTTAAAGAAGTAAACAGCAAAGGGGACCCCCTGGTCAAAAACTTTAGCAGAGAATCTGAGTGCATTGCTAATAACTAACATGGAGGAAGTCCGTCTTTTAAAGCTGCTTTTTTTTTTTTTTTTTTTTGAGATCCTCAGCCCCCATCAGCATAACAAAAAAGGAGAGCCAGGCAGTTATTACTGCTGCACCTAAATCACGATTTGTGACAACTCAGGCTATAAAGTCCTTTGGATGACAATGACTAGCGACGCTGCCGGAGTTAATCAAATAATTATTTAACACGTGTTTCTCTTGATCTGGCCCTGCCTTCAGAACATATTTCATTCTTTCCCAGTCTTCTTTACCACTTATACTTTTAAATAGAGAAAATGAGCAAGTATAGGTTGTACGTGCAGTTAATGAGGAAACCGCTTCTCTCACCAGTCGGGCTGTGATCTCCCTAGAAAGAGGGTTCTTGTCTGAATCAGCGTGGTGGGTGCCTGGAGTGCCCACCACAGCGGTTTGCAACCAGTTGGCAGTCACAGTCACTTCGATTTGGGGAGAGGGCTTCCTGCTTAAGCTCTTTTTTCTTTGGAAGTATTTCACATAGGACTCCTTACTCTTTCGGGTACCATTTTTCTGCTCCGTTCCTTCTACAAGCAGGTGCACAGGGAAGGACCCCATGATAGTCTGCCGGCACCTCTGCCAGAGAACCTTCACTAAGATGTAAGGGTGAGCAGTGGAAGCAGGAACACATTTCTCGCCCTTTAGCGCTTAGTATGTGCTCAGTAAATATTCACCATTTACTGTTATTATGTAAAGGCTCAATAAATGCTGGCTAAGACATGAGTGAAATGGATGAATAAATGCACATACCTCTAACAGGGGAACTTTTTACATGATACCGCTGATCATACAGACTCCGTATTAGGTGCATATGGGGTAGTATTGGGTGTGGGAGTGAAGACCAGCTGCTTCCCTTACTCAGTGCCTTGACCTGGTATTTGTAATCAGTGGAGATGTAATGAGCCACTAGTCTTTATGGACCCCAAATATCAAAGGGTGAAGAAGACAATAGGAACTCATCAAAAAGCCTGGCCCTCTCTGAAATGTCACGGGTAATCAAGTCCGGTGTTAATGGCTTCACATTTGCATGTCATCCCTATGAATGATGTACTCTGGTGGCCAGGATTGATGGTTTATATGGCTGGGCTTATTTAAATCTTCCAAAAGTATTCCTTCTATTTTCAGTAATTTTATATTCACGTTCAAGGCAGAGATTAGGTGTTTTTAAAAACATGATTAAACACTTTCTGCATTTAGCTCCTCTTAAAGTACTGGTTTTTCTTGATTGTTTTCTCTATAGTGTGGTCATTTGTGTTTTTAGCACCCATTATTTTGCTTTCTTAATATGTGTTAGGAAAGCTGATAAGCTTAAATTTTGTCATAACCTTAAAATATTATTATGTCATTCAGTTAAGTTCAGCTCAATGTACTTGAATTAAATTTGTATCTTCAATAGGATCCGTACACTGAAAATGAAAGTCAAATTAATTGCAATGTTTACTAAAGAAAGTCAGGATCATTGACATGTAAAATTTAGGTATGAGATAAAGGGGGAAAATGAGTTTATCTAGGGATTAGAATGTTTCCCTGAATATTGTTTTTCAAGGCAATCTTAAAATCTGTGATTTTTTTCTTTTTTTGTTTTACATAGAAAATTTTCAGTGTCCTAGGTGGGAGAATAAGAAAAAGGATTAGAGTAGGAATAAGGAGTCTTTATTTAACAAACTACATATTAGAAAAGAAATTATTTTGATTACAATAATAATCACAAATAGTAATTCACTGTGCTGCCTTCTATTTTAAAATTGTCATCCCTTATCAAGCTGAAATAATTTGTGCCTGACAATGCTCTGTTGTCTTGCATTACAAATTCATAGTAACTCCATCTTAGATAGAATTGTCATGATCAAACTAAGTAAAAGTTGCGAACTGCGCTGTGATCAAAGCTGGTAGCAACCTCTGGGCTTTAGAAAAACAGAATAGATTATGTCTTTTCCAAAAATCCTGAAGCTGCCCTTCACTTTATCTATCACTCTAGTGACTTACATCTGTATTTGGAAGCCTGATTGCCTTTGCTGGAGCCCTTAAAAATTCCCCCATGAGGGAGAGCCCCAGGCGTATCAGCAAAAAGTTGCAGGTACGAAGATGGTAATCTTCATTCCCATCAGTAACTTTACACGATACGGAGTAGGGCTGTGCAGAGTTTCGGACGGTAGAATGATGTGCTGTTCATGTGTGGCGTCCACTAATTAATTCCATGTTTAATTGAACTTTTTTCTACTTTGGACTTTCTGTTGTTCAAGTTGACTCCCTCCAAATTCACCAAAGAGAAATAGCTCCTTGCATAATTAGATTGTCTGTTTTCTGGGCAAGCGGGGGAAAGAGTAAGTTATTTCTCCCTTGCATTCTTCTTGTTGTGTTCAATAATTTTTATGGAGTTAATTTAAATTGAGCAAGCTTTATGTGAACTTCCTTCCAGAGGATTTACTGCATCTTATGTGAAAACCGTCTACATCTGACATTTTAGAATTACCCACCTATTTATGGGATTATACTGCGTTCTGTTCTTGAAAGTGCAAGTCAATTTTCAGCATAGATTTTTCGGTCATTTTTTTCCCCTTTGTCTGTTTTTATGAAAGCTAGCTCCCAAGTCAGTAGAAACAATAGAAGGAGATGGAATATAGAGAGTAGGACAGAACAGTGGCTTGCTGGAAGAGATGGTCTGGATCATAAGCTATCAGTGAAAAGAAGAAACCTCGAAAACCCAACCCGAGAGTTTATTCTTTCTAAAAATATATTTCCATATTTTTAATAAAGATCTATTTTTACCTGATAACCTATCTTATCTGCAGTCACTAAATAAGCTGCAGATTCTGTGAATGAGAGCTCGCTCTCAAGTTTGCTACATCATGTTAGCAGGGGGAATGGAATAGTACAGGTAAGTTGCGTTGCAGTGTTTTAGAAATGAGACCCAGTACTATGTAAGATCCGTGGATTACCACACTCTCATCTGAGGCAGGCCAGCTACATGACACTGTAGTCAAAACCCATGACCTTTTTAGGGAGGAGCTGATACAGGCCAGGTTCAACTTCACTCCTCTCTTCTGTCTCATTTCCTCATCACACCAACCCTGTAGAGGAGAACGTCAAAGTCAGAGTACATAAAGTTTGCTCTAGTTCACATATCCAATAAATGGCAGGACCAAGAACCAAATCCAGGTCTTTGTGACTCTGGACCAAACTGTGGGCCTTTCCCATTCTGTCCCCTGCTGCCCCTGCTATAAATTATCACACACTCTGAAAAGAAATCAGACAGTAAAGGAAAAACGTGACATAAAAAAATAACCAGTGATTTACTTTTTGCCTTCGTCATTCTTTACTTTCACTTATGATCTTGTTGATGAGTGTGAAACATCTTTGTCTTAAATATCTTATCCTGCCTAAACAGATGTCCCGTCCATTCCTTTATAACTTGATGAAGGTGACTCCAATGAAATATTTCATCTTACCTGGAACTTTGTTTTCACCATCCCCCCAGAAGCCACTTCAAAATAATATTCTGAGGAGACTGAAGATCGAAAGCCACCAGCACCAAAGCAGAGCCCTCACGACAATTTGTACATCTCTCACGTATTACTCGGTTCGGGAAGGGAAGTGGCATGAATGGGATAAACCTGATTTTCTGGTCTTTCAGTACCTGAACAACTGTCTTTCAGAATATTTTCTCCAGAGTGTATATAAGATCCCTAAATAATTCCACTATTTAATAATTAAAAAAAAAACAAAAACAACAAAACCCTGTTTTTACCATCCTGAACTTGCCACCCAGATAACAGAAGAGTGTTCTTAGATCAAATAATCGAGAATTAAACATTCCATGTAATAGTTCTGAAGCACGGTATCAGAACAAACAGGGATCAATTCATAATACTGGCATCAGAGGAAAACTACTTGTTTGGGGTAGTGCTACTTTAGCAAGTTTCCTTTGGCTTTTGGATTAACCCATTAAAAGAAATTTTTTTTTTTAAGAGAGAAAGAGAGGGAGAGAGAGCATAAGCTGTGGGAAGTTCCCAGGGAAAAGCAGATGTGGGGCTCAATCCCAGGACCCTGAGATCAGGACCTAAATAGAAGGCAGACACTTAACCCACTGAACCATTCAGGCCCCCCTGCTCTTTTTATTTTAAAATAATCTCTACCCCCAGTATGGGACTGTAACTCACAGTGCCAAGGTCAAGAGTCAACGCTGCACTGACTGGGCCAGCCAGGTGGCCCAGAGTGACCCATTTTTATAAAGACATTCCACAATAGGCTCAGTTCTATAATGTTGGGATTAGTACAAGATGCAATTATACAGTTTGAAGAATGATTTCAATTTCATAAGGAAGTCATTCATTCTTTAAATTTCAAAAAATTTCAAATTTCTGGCATACTTGCTTGCGTCTCCAAAACCAATTACAATCCCCCTGATAATAATTATGCCTTGTTTTCATTCCCTGTAGCATTTGGGGACTGGAACAGGATGAGATACCTTTACCTAATTTGAGATGAAGTGTGCTTTGACATTTTTACTTAGAGATGGGTCCGTTTACGGATGGGCGGTGGTCCTCAATGTGCCGTGTCAGGACCAGCAGCCTTGCCATCAGCCTGGACATTTGTAAAGATTGTAAGTTCTCAGGCCCCATCAGACAGTCCAAAACTTGGGTTGGAGTCCAGCAGTTGGTCTTTATGAAAGTCCTCCAAATCATTCTGATGGATATTCAAGTCTGGCAGTGATGGCTCCTGGAACAGAAGCTCAGCGTCCTAGCCGAATTTGGGCTCAGGTCATCTTCGCTTTGATGCCTCCTTTTAAATCAACTGGTATCCCAAACTAGAGCTTAGGCCCTAGTAAGAATGACCTAAGAGACCAGTAATATCTTTCAAAGTGCTTGAACACTCTCTGGCCTATGCCTGTTCTTGAGTTGGGTGGGGAGTAAAACCATCTCTACTGGCAGAAAGCTAAGGCAACATTCTTTTCATAGGTGTCATAGATGCAAAGCGTCTCGACCGCTCTTTTAGGTGTTTTATAACATTAGTGTCTTAGAAAGCAAAAATCAATGATGTCATTCTTTTAGTGTACAGAGGAAAATGGTTCAAGGTCAGGATTCCCAGGAAATAAAACCTTAACGTAATGAAAAGTTAAAATCAATCATAATGTCTAATTACAAAAAATTCACCCCCCAAATGCAGGAGGAATATCTCCCAAGTCAGGCTACATCAGCTAACCAAGAAAATCAACCTAAAAGTGGATTTACAGGGGCGCCTGGGTGGCTCAGTTGGGTTAAGCCTCTGCCTTCGGCTCAGGTCATGATCCTGGGATCGAGCCCTGGGTCGGGTCAGGCCTCTGCTTAGCAGGGAGCCTGCCTCCTCCTCCCTTTCTCTCTCCCCCTCTCTCTGCCTGCCTCTCTGGCTACTTGTGATCTCTGTCTGTCAAATGAATAAATAAAATCTTTAAAAAAAAAAAAGTGGATTTACGGGTAATAGTAATGAGTCAAATCAGTTTTCCAGGAAGGTGGTTGATGGGAAGTTTACTCATGCAGCAATAGTAAGAAATTCTTTTTGGTTAAACTTCGCTGTTCAAAACTAAGGGAGTCACTGCCGAGTAACAGAGACTACAGACCTTGGATTCCAGACTTAGTCTTGGAAGGCTCTAGAAGGAACCACTGGCAAGTCATTCATCTCGAAAAGGAGCATGTTGGACTAGATCAAGTGTCAGCAAAGTATGGCCCTCAGGCGTGCCCCCTGTTTTTGTATGGTCTCAGAGCTAAGAATGTTTCTTACATACGGCATTTGCAATCAGTTTGATAATATGGAACATTTTCTTTGAAACCTCACTATGTGAAATGTTATCTTTCTAGATGAGAATTTCATTCTTATCGTGAGTAAACCTGTTTTTTTTTAAAAAGGACTTTATTATTACTACTATATTTTGAATTCTATCCAATAAAAAAATTAAAGAAAATTTGTTATTTTATCTTGTGATAGAATTAAGTACCTTCATAATATTCTTGGTAATTTATCTTAAATTCTTTAAGTATCTGGGCCTTTACAGAAATGTGTGCTAATCCCTGGACTAGATGATTTTTAAGGTTCCTTCAAAGACTCGGTGTTCAGATATTCTCAGTGCATATCAGTAAAACCAGTTGTGGAATGCAGATGAGTTGAACAATGTGGATTTGCCAGTGCTTGGCCATGTTTTGCTATTTGGGAGCAGAGTATAATCAGAAGGACCCCAAAGTAGAGCCTCTTCATAGTCTTTGCCTTCGTTTTCCCATCTATACTGTGGGAAATCAGTTCATGTTCACAGCTTCCCCAAGCTGGCTGGGGCTTGTGTGTTGTTAAAAACTTCAAAGCAGAAACCTATTTGACAGATTGTTTCCCTTTCCCATCTATTTTTCTTAAATATTCATATAATAGTCTAGCAAGTGAACAATTAATCAGAGAACTGATTCGATAATGCCCTTTGAAAGTGGCTCAGATACTTCTAAAGCAGATTCCTAAAGCTACTAGATCTACTGTGTAGCCAGTACACACCAGGCAAAGTTCCCATAGAACTTGTTTGGAAGCATGTCCCTAGTACCATACCTACACGAGGAGGTCGGAGGGACCCAGAGACTCTCCAGAGCCAAAAGCTCCCTGGAAATTAGTTTGTATAGAAGTTTCAACTTTCCCTAAAGAGCCAGTATAGGAATTTCAGCTTTGACCTTCTGAGGACTCTGTATTAAAATGAAAATTGGTTACCTCAGAAGGTAATTTTTAACCCATTCGTGTCTATTTGTTAGTACTTTAGTCCAAGTTAGGGTTTTTCAAATTAGCTAGATGGCTGAGAGCAGCACTTAAATAGAAACAAATCAGATTCACTGAGGTGGGCTCAGCCTAAGCTTTATTAAGGGACTTCAGCGATTGTGATACAAGCCTCAGCGCTTTGGGCATCAAGCATTTGTGAGAGTCCCTGGACGGCCTGCGCACATCCCCTTGAGGCCAAGCGGGAATATAATGCAAGCCACTCAGATAATCTTAAATTTAACGGCCACATTTAAATAAATAAATAAATAAATAAATAGGGTGGGATCTAAAAGTTGACATTAAATTTAATGATAGATTTTTTTAAACTCGATATACCCACTATGTCATTGCTTCAGTATATAACCAATATAAAAATTTTCAGTAAGACATTTTCCTTTTGCAGTACTCTTTGAAATCCAGGGTGTATTTTAAACTTACAGCCTGTCCCAGTTTGGACCAGCCACATCTCAAGGGATCAGTAGCTGCCTATGGCATAAATTATCCATCTTAATGGCCACCGCAGCTCTGGGAGCCTTGAATTGGAAACTGGTTCTCAGATTGCAAAGCGTGGCTGGTGAAAATGACCACAGGATGGACAGCGGGGACAAATGAAAGTTGGGACCATCCTCACTTCTTTTATACTCAATTATAGAAGTGTCCCATGTTAGCTGAAGGTCAGCGTTGACCCAACTACAGAAAAACTACAGAAAAAGAGGAGCTGGGTTCAGGTACTGACCCTAACACTTATTGGGTGCCCTCGGGCAAGTTACGCAAAACCTTCAGTTTCTTGCAAAATGGGAATAGGTCTAAAGCCTCAGGCTCAAAGAGTTGTTGTGGAGATTAAGTAAATAATGCATATTAACTCCATAAATGCTCAAGAAATGCTTGATATGTCATCACTGTTGCTGTTATTAACTATTTTTTACAAATCAAAATTGCTTAAAGATGAACTATAAAGGCAGTGTTTTTATTTCTGCAAAAGAGGAGGAAAATGATTATAAGATTGATAGACTGTCTTTTTAAAGAGGAGGTTTAACCAGCTTCTTAAATTGGGCACTGCTCCTCATGTAAATCATCTATGCACCAAGAAATCTGAAAGATACTACATTACCTTCAGAACATTTTTGGTTTTTGTGTTTAACCAGAAATTATTATGTTTAAGTATTCCATAGGGAAGCTTCTAGAGACGACTACCCTACAATGCCACTTGTGAGGGTACTGGGTGAGGCAATGAAAGAAATGTCCTCATTTATCTTCTCCTTTTATTTAAAGCCAGCAGAACTAATTAAGGCAAAGCTAAAGGAAATGAATTCAAAGTTTGCATTGCACATGTGAACTAATCTTTCCACAATGACATATTTGAAAGGCCAAATAAGGCGCTCCTTCATATTGTACTCCAGAAAGGGGGCAGAAGAATTGCACACACTCTTGGGTGTCCAGTTTGACTCACTACTGACTTGCTTAGAAGCCATTGCCATTCCAAAACACAGTGTAATAGTTCTCACCTACGGGAGAATGATGGAAAAATCACAACATGTGTCAGTGCTTGCTATACCAAACACACCTTTCCTGGGGATTTTGTTCAGAATGAAAGATGTAATGAAAATTTTAAGATGCAAATAAGTGGTGAATAAATAAATATGGGATGTACTTACACATTCATGCACCGAAGCTGGGAAGCTGTGGGCCATGAGAGCAAAGAAATGTACTCAACCATCCATTTAGTAGGTCATTTTGAATGTAGGCAGCAAAATGGCCATGTGCATAAAAAACCATTCCTATAGTTTGAGAGATCCTCTCCAAGAATCCTGAAATATTAATGACATGGTCTTAATGTAGTTGAAGACAAAGGAATGTGTTAGGGGCAGTGAGGTTGCCGAGAATAGCACAATGACAATTTTGTACTTTTGCTTCGCTGGTAAAAGCTGGAGAAAAAGAGTAAAAATAGTCCAGGTGTTTAAAGAAGGGCAGCCTTCAATTTTCAAAATAGGTGTAAAACTCCGTATTCCCCGGGTGAATTCACGCATACTTGTTCTCGCTAACACATTCATGCAAGCTTCAAGGACACGGAGAAAAAGTATAAAGTTGTGATCTACTTTTTTTCCTTAAATTAACATAAACATACAACTCATTTTTGAACTTCAAACAATTCAAGGCATCCTGTAATTTGACTTTTGTGAACGATGAACTTGATTTTTTTAACTGAAAGTAGTCTGAGCAGCATAGAAGTTGAGGTAATAGCAATTCTCTGTTTTTCTCTTCCTTGCAACTTTTTGAATTGGCTCTTTTCACATGGCAATGACTCCATCACAGGCCAGTTTTTCTTGTCAGTCTTCCCACTTCCATTGTGAGATGTTAGATTTTGATGCCTGGTGGGAGGGAGGTACATAAGGATCATCAGGAACATGGAGAGATGTCATCCAATATCCAGATGTGGAAAAATAAAAATGACTTAAGCTTTCTCGGCAGTCCTAGCGCCACCCAACCTAACGCTGGGTTTCTACAACTTGCCTTTATTGGCTGTTACTGAGTGGCAAGACAGGTCCCAGTGGGTTTGTTTCTGAGTTCAGGGACCCATCGTGTTTGATGTGGGAAGGATAAGCTTGACCCTTGGTTCATCTTCCTCCCAAAGCTGGCATTGCTGAGTTTAATCAAAACCCTAGGGCCATCTTGAGCATGACCAAAGAGCACCTTGCATATTGAACCATACCTAATTATGTGATGTGTATGAACTCGAGACACATAAATCTCAGTCATTGGAGCAACTTGTTTTTCTAAGATTCTCCGGTCCAGTGAAAGTCGAAAGCAAATAAGGCAGAGATTGATCTCCCAGTGCTTTTTATTGTTGGTGCTCCACACATCATAAAGTTTTGGCTCGTTAAAGGAAATTCCATAAACAACTTTAGTTAATCATAATGAAGTAACTGCGTGCCTTTCTAGAGCTTCTGCTCAGCTCCCTTTCCGCTTGCCATCACAAGAACGTGATTAAGAAAATACCAACAGGATGTGCAAGAGAGAGGAACAGACTTCTGCTGGAAGCCGTACAGACGCTTGATGGATGAGTCATGAGACGAGCCAATGTGGCTTTATCTCCTCAGAGAATCAAGCACTTTCATGGGGCCTCTTTTTTTATCTACTCATTTGAGTAAAATCTGCTGGGTTGCTGGCATGGTGGGTCTCCTTTGGTGGTCAGGCTGGTGGAAAATGCCTGATGGGTCTTTCTCCCGGCTGGCGTTTTTGAAAGTTGAGGAACATTAATATTAAGGATGAGATACATGGAGAAAATTGAAAGTGAATCGTACTGAAAAGATTGTGGGTAACTGTCACTTTTTTTTTTTTTTAAACCTCTGGTCTTATGAAAAAACTTGATTTTGGATGGCTGTGTCACTGTGGGTTTAATATTGACGGTGTTGGTCAACTTTTATTTCAGGTTGAGACAGATTTGGGAGGTGATGGTGAAGGGCATAGAGGAGGAAAGGGGGCAAGCAAGGCCCTATTAATTATTTTTTATTGTGAGGTTTCACAGAATTATTGAGATTTTCCACATTAGTAAAAGCCGTTCTCGGTGTCAGTGTGATGTTTTCAAAGATGAAGTCATGGAAAGCATGTCAGGTGCATAAAGAACTATATGGCCCGTGTTCTCTGTAGCAGCCACTTAGGGTGTGCGTGCATGGGGAACAAGGCGGGTGTTGAAAAAACAGAGAGGGAGAAACAGGAGGGTTTCATTAATTGGAAAATCAACATAAATTATCTGCTGATCTTAAAAAAAAATCTTAGCATATTATATTCCACAATCTGTGGTTAGGACTTTATATTACTTTCCCTTGAAATTATGACCATGTCTCACCAACTCCTTTTTTTTTTTTTTTTTTTTTTAAATGCTTGGTTGCCTTTGTTGGTCTTTTGCTTTGGTTCCCTCTGTACCTGAAATAAGGAAGTAATCAGCAGTAATATTTTGTTAGAGCTTGGATACACTTCCAACCGTTGGTTCAAGACCAGGCTCTCAGATTCCACAGCATGTAGCCAAGAGTATAGGCTTTAGGGGCAGAAGGTTTGGCTCAAAGCTGGTCCCTGACATTTACTTGATGCATGGTCCGGTATCAGGAATGTCCTGTTCGAAGCTGGTCTTCCTCATTTCTAAGGTAGAGCTAATTACAGTGCCTATGCAAAATGCTGTAGGGATGGAACAGTATCGTGCATGTAAGCAGCGTACCTGCACCTAGGAAGGACTCCATAAACTTAACTGTAATTTTATTCATGCCACTGGCTTTAAGAACATTCCCTCCATAGGGCTCCTTGGCCACCTGACCAGGAACGTAATGATTTAAAGAGTGACTATAATTAATTAACTAATGTTTTTGGTTGCTTTACCTGCCTCCAAAGCCAGGTGATCTCTGGCAGTCAACAGAAATGTCTCCCTTCTTCTGAATCAAGGAGATGACGTTTTGCGTTCCTCTGTTAGCAGTGGTTTTATTGGGCTGTTTTTTCTTCCTTCTTTTCCGTAGCCTGCAAAATCGGATATTACAAGGCCCTCTCCACGGATGCTACCTGTGCCAAGTGCCCACCCCACAGCTACTCAGTCTGGGAAGGAGCCACGTCGTGCACCTGCGACCGAGGCTTTTTCAGAGCCGACAGTGATGCGGCCTCCATGCCCTGCACCCGTAAGTTCTTCCATCCTGTTTCTTTGATGCCAACAGCTTGCGTTACCACCTGGCAGGGCACTGCCAAGCCTTCTCCCACGATAACCATGTAAGGGGCAGATTAAACCAACTATGAATCTTTTCTTAATCAAAGCAGGGGAGATGCTTATGAGAACAAGGGTCTTTCTCACCGTTCTGGTTGCCTTTGAAACTCGCAGCTGCCCACAGACTGCTTTGTGGAGGAGAGACATTCAGGGGTTGTAATCTGACAGTGTAATTAGAGCTGAGACTGAAATTTCTAAAAGGCTTTACCGTTTCCTCCAGCAGTCTCGGGAAGCCTGACAGCTGCGGGGGAAACAGGTACAGGGCAGGATTCCGAGGACCGGATGACGTGTGGGCTGTGGTTTCAGTTCTGGGCACTGACGTCATGGCTTGTGTTGTCCTTACCCTTCTTCGTTCTTTCCCCATAGTTTTGTGTTCATAACATTTAGGCCTGGATCCTAATAAATGCCTGTTTAATGATAGGCACTCAGTAAGTGCTGGGCTAATGAATGGATGGGGTGGGCACCTCGGCATGCAGAAGAGCAGGGAAATCCATTCTCATACTCTCTGTGGACAGTGCTCCTAGCGTTGCCATTTCTTTCATGGGCACTGTGGGCTTCACAGACCCTATGGTGGCTGTGACCTTGACAAGAACAGGGAGTCGAGGGTCCAGGTGTTCCACCCCTAGTTTTCCTGTTGGGTGAGTCAGTGTATGGAGAGATGAAGCCGAGGGCCAGGCACACAGGATTCCCATAGGTTTGGGCTTTGTTTTCCAGCCCACCCAGAAATTTCAGCCTCCTGTTTCCCCATCTGTAGAACGGAATTAATAACAGTACCTCCACCATTGATATTTAATGCCCTCATGTTGGTTACATAGTATATAAATGCGTAAAGTGATGTTACTCAATATATTTTAGCTTTTACTGTGCTTATGACTGTTACTGTCTTGTTCCCTATTATAAATTCCATCTTGGCTAGCCTGGAGCCAACATCCCTCCAAATAGAAGTATTTTCTGGTTTGGGGGTACTTGGGCCGGCTCTGAGGCCATTGTCTTAACTCAGTCAAGTATCACCTTTAAAGGTAGTGGGAAGAGATTTCAGACCCATCCCAGTTGTGCTGAGTGACGTTGACAGACCCTCCAGAGTTCCTTTTTTTTTTTTTTTTTAAGATTTTATTAATTTATTTGAGAGAGTGAGACAGAGATAGCAAGAGGAGAGAGCACAAGTGGGGAGGAGAGGGAGAAGCAGGCTCCCCCCAGGAGCCTGAGATCATGACCTGAGCCGAAGGCAGATGCTTAACCAACTTAGCCCCCCAGGCGTCCCCAGAGTTTCTTTTCTAGCCTCAGATGACGACAGCAGCAATAAGAACCATTTTGTAATCATGGCCCAGGTAACGTATCAGGTACTTTCAGGAAACCTTATCACAGGGCTCATATTATAACAAATCTGTAAAATAGACATTATCTTCATTTTATAGACGAGGTAACTGCCAGCTCAGAGATATTAGGGAACACACCCTAGGCTCCACGCCAGCTTGGTGACAGAGCTGCCCGACTCATGTAGTTCTGATCACTGGCAGGCTCTCTTGCCCACTCCCCCGGATCGAACACAAACTTCCTCCAGAGGGAGGGAGTTTGCTAGGGTCAGCCCAGAATACTGGGTACGGATTTTTCTCATTTCCTTTTTCTATTGCTTCCCTAGATTAAGTACTTTCTTTGGATAGCCATGGATGTTTGACCAGCTCAAGTCCCAGACTTTTTCTTTTCTGAGTATCCCCAACCTGTGTTCCACAATGTGTGATGATGGTAGTGGTAAACTCTCCTGTGTCCACACCAGCTGCCAACAGTTGCCCAGGTGTGGGATTTTAGGACACGGTAGCAGACTCAAAGGGCAGTATTGGGGGCAGACAGTGTGATGACCTTTAACTTGGAGCATGCAGTCCACTACCTACTTTTCATACAGATAGAGCCTTCCCCAGGTTGAGGCTTGACTGTGTTATGATCTTTATAAAACTCATCTTTGATGGCGAGATGGCCCGGGTCTTGTTCCCAGGAATTTTTAGTTTCATGATTTTGATCTGTCGTGCAGTCTTCTAGGACCATGGACCAGTCACTTAACTGTTGCAGCTTTGCTGTGTGGAAGTTCCCGGAGACCACAAATTTACCTGCCTAAGTTGCTGGGATGCTGTGTCATGTGTGTCTAAGTGTGGTCGCTGAGCCCTTGGCATTCTTATATTTGTGTGGGAATAAATTGTTGGCTTTATCATGAGGATACAAATGAGAAAAGGAAAATAGGGATTTCAGCAGTCGGGGGCACCAAAAGGTAGTTCTTTAAAAATTTATTTATTTGTCAGAGAGAGAGGGAGAGAGAGAGCGAGCACAGGCAGACAGAGAGGCAGGCAGAGGCAGAGGGAGAAGCAGGCTCCCCGGTGAGCAAGGAGCCCGATGTGGGACTCGATCCCAGGACGCTGGGATCATGACCTGAGCCGAAGGCAGCCGCTTAACCAACTGAGCCACCCAGGCGTCCCCAAAAGGTAGTTCTTAAAGAACTTTAGTTCTTAAAGAACTAAAGTAACTTGTGCATATTGCTTTCAGTGACGTCTAGAGAGGAAGACGGGGGGGGGGGGGGCCTCTTTGTGTCCTTGATAAAAGCTCCACGAAAATACCAAAGCAATATGTGATCCTTTTTCCTCCTGCTCCATCCTCTTGGAACTCTGCCTACGGGTCCCTGACTCAAGCGCTTTGCATTATTCTAATGTTTATTGAGTCAAGAGCAAGTGCAGTGCTGTTAACACCATGCAGTTCTGAGGTGGTTCAGCTGTTCCACACTGCAGCTTACTCATCTGTTAAATGGGATTCTCAAATGGGTTGTTTTAAGAGTTGAATAAGAAAATATTTGTAAAGGTCTGGCACGTGGTAGGAATCTAGCAAATGTTTGTCCCCGTCTTGTACCTCCAGCTGATCACTGCCTCCCCCAGACTAGCTCCAGAGTACTTTGCCAGTGCATCTGACTGCCTCTCTGTGCTGCTTTTCTCTCTGTGCAGTCTAATTACCCAGAATCTCTGGGGATAGACTCCGGCATCAGTATTTCTAAAAAGTTGCCCCCATAAATTATACTGTAAAGACAAAATCGAGACCACTTCTGTACAGAGTTTATTTTTAAGTTCTTTTTTTAAAAAAATTATTTAATAGGCATTAACTACTTAAGACCTCCTTTAAGACTGGGATCATCAAGGGCGAGACCGTATTTTGCTAATAGGTATACCAGTAAGTTAGGCAGAAGAATATTCTAGTTTATGGCTCGCTCACTCTAGTTGTCTCCATTCCTACACTGTCCACAACTATGGCCACTAGACACATGTGGCTCTTTAAATTTAAAATTACTAATGTCAAGTTTAGAATTCACTTTCTCACTTACACTTGCCATATTCCAAGGGCTTGAAAGCCACGTGTGGCTAGTGTTGACCATACTGGACACCCTTCTGCTATAGCGTATTTCTGCCATCGCAGAAAGTTCTGTGGGACAGTGTTTAGTAGGCATTTCGGTAGAGGAGCCAGTGGGAGTTTCTCAAAAAACCTTGTTCAGATAACCAACAGAATGAAGCCCTTCCCCCTTGCCTCACCCCTAGCTTTATCGGATTCTTTTGACAAGATGTGGGGATGGAAAGGAACATAAACATCAGGAATCCTTTCAAACTGATTCCAGCCTTTAATCAGTTCTTGCCAGTTGGTTAAGCCAGGTGACAGACCCAATTCCCTTGTGCTGACAGCCATGATAATCAGGCACCTTCTTTGTTCATTATGCTATCTTTAACCCCAGCATTCTTATGCAGCCCCGCATTTAGTGATCGCTCACTGTGACGGCACACTAATGAAGAAATAAAACACACTCTCTGAGACTCATTCTTCTAGCCAAAGAGAGACTCTGCTCCACTGGTTTGTAAAATCAGGTTTTTGTTCACTTGAAGAACGATTAGACCAGGTGAATACAAGCAGCATTGGCTAATTTGGAAGGAAACCCCTAAGAAGTTCTTCATACCATCTACACTGCTTGAGAACTTTGAAGCTTTGAATGGTAAATAAACTTGATTTTTAGAAAGGCTTCTCTTGGAGCGTCTGGTTAAGATTCACGTAAGTGGCTGCTTGCGGAGGAGGCATGATTTCCAGAGGAGCATCATGAATAGTTTCAAGAAAACAATCCACACTTGTTAGAATAGAGAGTCAGAAAAGTGCTTCTTAAGTATGAAGGGGTATAGAAATCTCATGGGAGTCACCTGGGGGTTAGCAGAAGTCAGGTCTGGGGCTCTGCATTTCAGTCACATTCCCAGATGCTGCTGGTCTGTGGACGGTCTTCAGGTCTAAGGCTTTAGATCCTTTCCGATGGATGGCAGGAGACGGGAGGCCCTTTGTCCATGGCTATGGTTCAGTTCAATGGTGACTCTAGGAAAATATTGCAAGGAGTGTGAACATTCTCCCTTGATGGAAATACTTTGTCTCCCAGAAGAAAACCCAACCTGGTTCAGAGTTACATAATCAAAAACCCTCACCATGGAGCTTTGTTTGTTTGCATTTTCTTCTCAAGTCCCCATCAAGTTACTGCCCAAGGCACATGTATCCCTCAAGAAAGGCGCCGGCGGTTCTGTGACACTGCCCGCGAGGCAGACGCCAAGGCTTCTCCATACACAGGGATGCCATTTAAGCCGATGAAGGCATTTTGATGTCATGAATCATTTCTTAGAATTTGAATGTGATTTTTAGTAATGAAATCAACATCCTTTTGCTCTACGGAGACCCAGCCCCTCCCCCCCACATCTCCTTCACCTTCTGCTTACCTTTCTGGGTAGTCAGGAATGTGGTCAGACAATCAGCAGTGTTGGGAGAATTCAGCCACATGCCTGTGCAGGAAGATTTGATTACCTTAGTTATTGAGTTGCTTGTTCCGTGATTATAGTGAGAAAGGTCTTCGTTCCCCCCACCGGGAGACGGGACCGATACTACAGTTAAGGGAACCTTCTAACCCCTTACTGTGCTTTGGAATGCACTAGAAATTAAAAAAAAAAAAAAATCCCTTATAGAAGAAGTAAATTGGCTTTGTTTCTCTAGAGAGAAATAACAAATTTGTTATTTTGCCACCTTTCCTTATGAGCGCCAGGATGGTTTTCTGTATTTTTCAGTTGGAAATCTGTCCTTGTGCTTTTGGGTACTCTTGATTTAACTTGTTTGATGAAACTTGTTAGAACCTCCTGATTGGAGCGCTCTGTAAATAAGAGATTATTATTTTAGATTGCCAACTTGAAGGACCTTCACAAATCTGTCTCCGAGTAAATGGCCTTGAATAATTCAGTCAGCTGTGCCAAACAAACAAAGAGTGATTGATTGATACTTAGGCACGGCCTAAAATATTCCAAATTTGCAGCTTTTAAGACAATTCATACTGGAGAAGCTTCGAGCTAATGAGGGCAAATTTACCAAGATCTATGACGAAAGGTCCTGATTTGAAAAAGCTTTCTGCAGGTTTGGGTTATCAAGAAATTGAAATAGCTTGGCTCCAAACAGCAAACATCACTTACTTTGTCTTTACATTTGCCTTTTCTAATTGAATTTAGTGTGCCACTGTATTTCCTCCAGAAAGTGTATTGTTTTAAAATTACCATTTCAGTTCTATTACTCAAAGCCCTTACTTCTAATGCTTTCTGACAGTTATCAACATAATGAACCATAATGAAATGATGAGCAATATTCAGTGGAAACCTAGTGTGGGTCCCAGAGGTGCTGTGTGACTGTGTTGTTAAAATTTGAATGCAAATTAAAATAACATCGTCCGTACTTGTTTCCAAGGTCAGAAGAGAGACTTTTTTTTTTTTTCTAAGTGCTTTAATTTTGGAAATCTCACATCCATTTTCAAACGAGCCCTTGAAGGTGCCACTGATGTTTGATTCATTCTCTGCCCCAAAGATTTACATGCTTAACAGTCTGGCTAAGGGATTTGGGGAGGGATGTCTACCATGAGTCTTTGATGTATAAACCATAGCATAAAAGGCAGCCTTTGGTTTCAAGTAAACTACATTTTTTCTCCACCCAAAAGCATATATCTCTTTTCTCTAGACCTCCAAGTAACTGATTTTGTATAATGATGGGAGGATGGACACTCTGTGAAATTGATCAATGAGAGCGTAGTTAAGTCTAGTGAAAGACTAGTTGGTACAAGAGTGAGGACAAAGCCCAAAGATTCCTAAAGTTTTCTTAATCCAAGTGTTTTAGGAGATCCCTTGATTGATTTCTTGCCATACCACCTTTTATCATCCATGTATTCATTCATTTTTGTGAACATATTTTTACGAAAATTTTTTGGATCCCAGATTTACAGGGAAATTTGTTATTTCACATCATTTATCAAATTTGTGCTATGAGAATACCATTTCATACTGCATTTCATTTGTCTTGGGATAAAAACTCAGATTGAGACACCAACTCCCCCATTGCCAGATTGTGTGACAGGGTTTTTAGTTCAGCATGTGTAGTCTTGCTGCCTCCCTGGTGATCCATTGATAAGTAGATTAATATGCCTGTCCCTGGACCATATCAGACAGATAAGAACAATCTAAGATTTTGATGATTCAGATGCAGTCCTCAACAGGTTTCATTTTTAGGTGCTGCTTTGGTTAGATCTCAGTAGTTCACAGTCTGACATCAGCGAGTGAGTAACCCACGTTCTTGTCTCTTCTTTTCTGATTGCCTTTCAGTATTTTGACTAATAGGAAAAAAGCACCCCCAGAGAATCCAAGTATATGACTCTCATCCACAGACAGGAATACGGGGGAAAGGTCACCAAGTAATGCTTACTAGAAATGACTGAATGGATCCCAGGCTGATCACTTGCCATTTGGTTGTTTGTAAAATGTTTTAAAATCTTCAGGATATTTAATAAGGATTAGGTATCATCTCATTGAATTATTTGCTTTATTTATTTATTTTTTAAAGATTTATTTATTTGAGAGAGAGAGAGAGCACACACAAGTGAGGGAAGGGGCAGAGGGAGAGGGGGAGAAAGAATCCCAAGCAGACTCCCTGCTGAGCTGGTTGACACAGGGCACTATCTTGGGATCCTGAGATTGTGATCTGAGCCACAATCAAGAGTTGGTCAGTTAACTGACTGAGCCACCCAGATGCCCCAAATTATTTGTTTCAGAACAACGCTATTCTAGCCTTCTCTTTACCCTCCAACCTCTACTTCTCATTTTATACAGATAAACAGTCCAGTGTGTACATTTTATAGGGATTTATTGTATTATGTGGATTCAACTGTCAATCCATGGGTTTGAGGAAGACTGATGGATGCTTATGTGAGAGGCTTGAGTAATATGCCAATGCCATTTAGTCAGGTCGTTGTGATTTTTTCCACCACTATGAATAATTAAGAGTGGCTTGTTGTCAACTGAGCCCTGTCATTTCTGGGTAGCATTTTTGACACTGTTCATGGAAGTCAGACAGTGGTTGTGCACAGCATGCCTCTATGAAATAGGGTCAATTACACATTTTGCTCAGATCCCCTGGAGTGAGCACTGGTTACCTTCTTTACTATCAGCATTTTGATTTTGTTCTATCTACAGCTCAGCAGAAGATGAACTGAGAGAAGAGTCTTACTGCATAGATTGGATTGCCTACCCCCACCCTCCTGTGACCTTCTCTCCCCACTCACCCCAGGGAAAGAGCCTTTAACAGAAACTCCTCTAACTTCCCTCTTCAGTGGAATTTAGAGAGAGAGAAGTTACCAGAGAGGGGGTAACTCATCTAAGTCAAGCTCACTATCCAGGAAGTAATGCCAGCAAACTTCAGCATGAAAGAGAAGGAAGCTAGGAGAAATGGTGACTCGGGGGTGAAGTGAGAAAGTGAGGAATGTTCCACAAAATTTCGTACTTGTGCTTTCTTTTTTTTCCTCCAGATTGCTTATGTCATTCTGACAGGGGCCATTATAGCCTCAGAATCAGGCATTCTGGGTCATAATAGCTTTGCACATTTGGGTGATGTTAATTTGGGCGGCTCTGCTTAACGTTTTCTTATCTTCGTTTTGGTCATCAGATGGCTGAGGCTAATAAATAATTTTTGTCAGATTTTATTATGAGGATTAAATAAGATAAAGTACGAAAAACCACTTTGCAAGTAATGTCAATTAATTCGCCGGCTAGCTAATTCTAAAGCTCATTTTGGAAAAAAAAAAAATCACTTTTCTCAGTCTTTCACATTATAGCTTCCTCATGGCTAGCTGGGAGTTTACTTTTAAAGTACTTCAGCCATCAACTAGTCATCTTAAAATAAATAAAACAAAACTTCAATTAACCCGGGAAGGACAAAGGTTTCTGGAGAAGGAGGATGTTAAAGTAGATGCACCAGAAAAATAGGTAGTGACAAAATGGCAGCAAGAAGTTACCTTGATTGGAAGCCAAGAATTTTTCAGGGAGCAATAAGTGATTGATGCATCCAAATGGTTTTGTTTTTTTAATAATGGGCAGTTAACGCTTTGACTCTCTTCATCATTAAAAAACACAAACTGCCATGAGCAAAGGTTATGCACCATCCATCGATCTCGGGAGGGGAGTCCCTGAACAGCAGTCTTTATGTAAACTAACCCACAGCAGCAAGGAGAGTGAAAGCAATTAATGGTGGCAACATATACAACTGTCCAGGGCGGGGGGAGGCATGGGCTTCATTTCCGAAAACCTACAACCCCAACTGTTGACTCTGCCCTATAGCCAGTCTGTCAGCTGGAGAGAGATTAACATAGGCTTATCTGGAGGGTTGGAGGGTTTTCCAGCGGAGGCACTGAAGTATTATTGACAATACCAAAGTTGTACATGATTAATGAAGCCTTGTGAAGTGGAACTTGAGACCCACGGCGCCTCTTCCTCGGAAGATCTGTCTTGTACTGGTTGCCTTGGCGTTTCGGTAGGGTGACAGTAGTAGCATTTGAAGAAATTGATCATTTAAGAGTCAGGTTTCTGCCCATGCTCTTGGGGAATGTTACTTTCCACATCCAGAATTAATTTCATGGCCCAGACATTGAATTTTAAAATGGTGATTAAAAATCTGTTATGTATTAAATGTCTGTGATAGCTCTGGAAGGCACTCTTTACAGGAGTCCAGCTGCTTTGTTCTCCTCTCAACTGCCTCATTGCTTTGGTTGCACATTTGAATTTGTTCACCTTCTAGCCTGTGATTATCTTTTTTTTTTTTTTTTTTTTGGAATGTGCTTTTGCAACGTACACAAGTGCTATGGTGGTGATGCCTCGGAGGAATGAGCTGGACTGGGTTATGGAATTGTCATTAATTTGCTTATTTGTCCAGCAGGTACCTAATGAGGGCCTGCTGTGTGGCATCTTCCCGAGGGCTTGGGATACTCTCATGAACCAGAAAAAAATATTTCTGTTCTAATGGGAATATAAATAATAAATAAAATGATTTAAAATTCTCACAAGAAGGTGTTGGGATTAGCACACAATGGGGGAAAGGGGAGCATTTCACTTTGCATGGAGTAGTCAGGAAGGAGGAGGGGGGATCTGAGCTGAGACCCCCAAGGAGTAAGGAGACAGCTACTGAAAAAGTCAGGGGAGAGAATTCCTGGCAGGGCTACCAGGTCTAAAGTCTATGAGTCGTATGTATAGAGTTGTGCTAAAAATGGGTATTTTAATAAAGTTTTTTTTTTTTTAAAGATTTTATTTATTTATTGACAGACAGAGATCACAAGTAGGCAGAGAGGCAGGCAGAGAGAGAGAGGAGGAAGCAGGCTTTCTGCGGAGCAGAGAGCCCGATGCGGGGCTCGATCCCAGGACCTCGGGACCATGACCTGAGCCGAAGGCAGAGGCCCCAACCCACTGAGCCACCCAGGCGCCCCTAAAAATGGGTATTTTAAAAAAGATTTTATTTATTAATTTATTTAG
>PISX010004398.1:0-25795 GCA_004024625.1 Mellivora capensis
AATGGTTTTAACTCTGTGAAAATCATTTCTCAAAACGTGTCCATAAAATAATTCTATAAGATGCTTGGAGAAGGAAGTTTATGGTGAAATAAGTTAAGAAAAAAATTATGCAAAATATCTGCACAACCATATGGTTTAAAAAAAGTCTAACATTTCTCAAATCTCTTAGTATTCTAAAGATCAAAGTAACCTGGATACATTTTTAAATTATAGATCCATGGGGCCCATCTTAATTAATTAAAATGTTTTATAGTAAGTTTGAGAAATCTTTATTTTTTGTAACTTCCTATTATCCATGATGTCACCATCCTGGTCTGGATTCAAAAGCCAGTATTTGAGGGTCTCTATTTTTCAGTACTCTTCACCACCCTTTTATTGATCATTTGAAAGCATTCCTTTACCACTCTATGAATCAACTAACAATTATTCACAATTCTATGTGATAACATTAATTGCATTCTTAAGAAAAGTCTGTAACTGTTTGGAATATTTGAAAAGATGATACAAATAGGGAAGTGGCCATTTCAAATTTTAATTCTGGAATATTCCTATCCTTCTTATTTGCTTTTCTCTCCCACACCAATCTTCCCCCAACTTAATGTTGGTGTGTGTCCATGATTTTCAGAGCTTTCACACATACTAATGGGAAATGGATGAAACACTGTGGACTTCAATGATAGTAACCTTCACATGTAGCAATAAATTATTTTAACTTTCTTAACAGATTCACAAAAATATATTTTAAACTACTTAAGATAATTTGTGAAAAAATGTTGAACTTAAGTTTTTATTTTAGAACAGTTTGGAGTTTTCAACTTAATTTTCACTTACAAAAAGCAGTTTGAAGCTGGTAAAAGCTCAAGTAATCAGAAATGTGTAATAAGTAATCAAAATGTGAGTTACAAATTGTTATCTAGTGTACAATGAACAGCATAAAATAACAAGGGACTGGTTGTCTACAGGATGGCAAGTTAATGAGAAAGAGCTAGTATGTAATAGAGACTAATTTTTAACTGAAAATAAAATTTTCATTGAATCTCAAGCGTACAATATCTTAGAAATTATCATAAATACGAGGCAATGAAAAGATTTTTTTGAGCTTTTTAAAAAAATTATTTTCTTCCTCCTTTATACATTTATTCTCCAGGTTAATGAAAAACAGTATTTGCTAATCTTATGCTTTCTTTCTGACATCTCAACTTCCATCATTTTAACTAAAGATACATTACATTTTCATTTGTTATATGTGTGTGTATACATATATGTGTGTGTATATGTACACATATATGTACATACATGTGTGTATACATGTGTATACACATGTGTACATACATGTGTGTGTATATATACTACCACATGAGCCACAAATGGTGTTTAGAATTCATCATGTCAGCAATGGTAAGTAAGATACAACACCAATCAAGATGCTTAATGCTATTTTTGACTCATGCCAAAATCCCATTCTCATCTTTATCTTCCTTCATAGAGTACAATGAGCACTTACACCTTTTTCCAAAATCTGGCAATGCTTGCAATAAAGAATGGAGACTTCACTATAGTTATATATAGGTGGCATTTATTTTCTGGCAGCTCTCCTCTGTCAAAAAAATAGAAACCTCAGTTTAGGAATCGAGGATTCTTTCTGAATAAGGGAGACTTTGAAGCTAGATTTCAACCTCGGTATCGTGATGAAATTTCTCCAAATTCTAGTAAAAACTGATCCAGGATGCAGTGGTTGTATCCCATGACAGTGGCAATGAAAATTCCAACAAAGAACTAAAAAGCACAGGTGGATAGTGTAACAGTAAAAGGATTGTTGCAGTTAGTAATGCAGTGTGCATGTGCACTCGTGTGTGTGTGTCTGTGAGTCTGTGTGCCTGTTTATGTGTGTATGTGTGTGTTCAACTTTTGCCAACTGATAGGAGAAATGAATATTGTTTTATTGGTATACTCATGAGCTTATAGAACTTTCTCACATATTTACTGGCTACTTATATTTCTTCTTTCATCTAAATCATATAATGTATATACTTTTTATAATTTTCTTGTTTGGTTGTTCATCTTTTTGGGGGTTGACTTTCATTAGTTCTTCATGCAGTATAATACTAAAAATTGCTGTTTATTACATGCTATAAATATTTCTTCTTTACTTTATATAAGGAACCAATGGAAATATATTCTACTTAGTTCATTCCAGCTCCTGAAATAACTTCTCAGTATACTTTAATTTTTCTTTTTCTTTCTTTTTTTTTTGTGGTAGAGAGAAAACTGTTTTTGTTCATAGAGAAAGGAGGAGATCTATAAATCAATGTTAACTATCCAAACTACTTATATTCTTCCCACAGGCAAGCTCAATTACATGAGCAACTACTGAAGCTGAAGGGTTATTTTTTTCCCCAAGTATATCATGCTACTAGCAATCTTCATCCAACAAGTTATCTCCTGTTTTTGACATCTATCAGATCAGCTTCTCTATCTGTGTGTAAGGTGTCATTAGGATAGGTTGGCTCCTGGTTCCCTACAGGTAATTTTGAACTAAAAATATAGTGATCTTTCCCTGAAAAGAGCTATAATAATTCTCCTTATAGTTTAAGGTCAGGACTAAATCTCATTCATTCTAAGACATAAAAAATAAGTAATGTTACTTGAAGAAAATATTCAAATAATTTGTTTAGAATAAAAATTCTAGAATTATTTACATTTTTTCCTTATGGCTGAGGCCTCAAAATAAACTCTATATTAAATATTTTCTTTTTTCAATAGCCTTATTAAGATTTTATTTACATATAATAAACTACATGTATTAAAATGTGTGATTTGATAACTTTTAAATATGTATAACCCCTTTAAATCATCACTATAATTGCTAATAATCATATCCATCACCACCAAAAGTTTCTTCTTGCCTATGTGTAATTACCACTCCTTCCCAGGCAACTATTGGTGGTTACTAAAGTGTCTTTACAAACATTTTATGCAGTTTTTTTTATTAGTTTGCATGATTTCTTCTTATTAAGTTTCGAGAGTTCTTCACATATTCTGAATACAAGTCCTTTATCATATATACACTTTACAAATATTTTGTACCAGTCTGTGGTTTATCTTTTCATTCTCTTAAAAGTATCTTTTGAAGGGCAGAAAGTTTTAATTTTTAATGAAATCTAATTTGTCTTTTTTAAGGTGTATTTTTCTTGCCATATCTGAGGATTCTTTGCTAACCCAAAGTCACGAGTTTTCTTATCTTTTATTTCTACAAGTTTAATAGTTTTAAGTTTTATATTTAGGCCAATAATTGGTTTTCAGTTAATTACAACATATGGTATAGGTTATGGATCAATGTTTGTTTTTGTTTTGGTTTGGGTATTTTGCATATGGTTAGCCAACCGTATGAGCACTATGTGATGAACATTATTCTTTCTCCACTGAATTGGCTTTGCACCTTTTCAAAAACCAGTTGTCCATATACATGTGTGTCTATTCCTGGACTTGCTATTCTGTTCCTTTTATCTATTTATTTATCTTTGCGAATACCAAAACTGTCTCAATTACATTAACTTTATAGTGTCTTAACATTAAATAGCAGTAGTTCTCCAGCTCTATTCTTCCTTTTACAAACTTATTTTGGCTAATCTAAGCACTTTGCATTTCCACATTAATTTTCAATTAGTTTGTCTAGTCTCAGAAAAATTCTTACTGGGATTTGACTGGAGCTGTGTTAAATCTACATCAATTTGGGGAGAATTTACATCTCAACAATACTGAGTCTTCCAACCTATAGATGGTACACCTCTCCATTTACTTAGATATTTACTTCCTCTCAGTAGTGCTTTATATTTTTCAGTATGCAGGCCTTTAATATCTTTTGTCAGACTTAGCCATATATATTTCATATGTTTGATAGTAGTTTGAATAATACTTTAAAAGTCTTTATATGTGGATTATTTGGTATATAGAAATATAATTGATTTCTGTATATTGAGCTTGTATGTTGCTCTTTTGCTAAACTCCTTAATACTAGCAGATTTGGGGGTAGCTTTTCTTGGATTTTCTACATAATCATATCACCTGTATATAAAAACAGTGTTTTCATTTCTTTCCATTCTAAAAACACATTGTCCATTTTGCTTTGATTTAATTTATTCTCCATTATTTTTGTATTCTGAGAGAAAATAATAATGTCATGTAAGGTAGTTGAAGTAAAGTAAAAGACATGATTCTGAATGCTGACACTGCAGTTTGCTGTTGGTGTACCTAGCCAAGTTATTTAAATATACTAAATCTGTTTCTTCACTTGTGAAGTGGACTTCATAATAGTTTCCTTTTCAAAAAGTTGTTGGAAGAATCAAATAAAGTTTTAAGATTATTCCATAGTTGTTATTATCTTCAGCAAATATGATCATAATTAGGAAGGAGCCCCAATATGGGAGGATAAAGATATACAATTAAGTTGATACAATTTAGAAACAAAAATTAGTTCAGGCTTTATACAAAGAGAATTCAAAGCCTTGAACACTTAAGGGTCAGAAGGACATAGGTTAGGGTAGAAAGTTGTACCTCTTATTTTCATGATATTTTCCTAGGTGATTCCAAGATGGATGATGATTTAAGACAATTGTGCCATGTCACAGATGGGCAAATGTGTTACACAACACTCACAAACTACTCTCTTTGGTGTTGAATTCTGGATTCTCAAATTCCACTAAGGAGCATAAAGAAAAATAAACAAGAAAGCAAACAAAAAGAAAACTGAGCAATTATACACCCACTACCCAACAATCTGACCTCTGGATTGATATATGAATGTATGGTAAAAATTAAGAGCTTCAGCAGAGTCATCAGAAAACACTGATCATATGAGTATGAACGGAGTGAGGAACCAACAGCAGTACCCTCCTCCTCCAATATATAAAGTGAGGCAGATAGTGGCTACCCTTAACAAAAACAAATCTTTGAAAGAACAGATTTGTCTTGGGAAGTATGATCATGTGATTTTTGAAAGGAAGGAGAACAGGGTGTGATGCAACCCAATTTGCTATAGTGGAGGTCATTTCACTAATGGCCATACTCACTGAAAAGATGGTTTAGAAAAAACTAGCATGTACGAGCAACAAAGACTCACATCTGCCTTAGTGTGGACTCTAAATAGAAAAGGTTTCCATTTAGAAATTCTGAATGTAAGATACCTCACCTGAATTTGGACTTCACATTTAAAATACCTATTTGGACTGAATGTGAGCCAAGAAAAGAATATGGAAAGTACTCCTACAAGAATATGTTCCCTGGAGCACCTGCCAAGTTGTGCTCTGCCAAAGAACTTTTGCAGAGGAACACACTTGTAAGAAAAGGTCTATTAATGCCTCCCACCAGGAGAATGGTAGAGAAATGATACCCCCAAAATCTGTTCCTTTATAAAAACAGTGAAAATTTGTCAAAATCAACTTTTTCATATTTCTGGAAATTAAGCAAAGGTTTTCAATAATCTAAGGTGTATTTTTTCCAGAAAGATTATTTAATCTCAGTAAGGAGTTTTGTAGCATTTCAACTTGTTCTGTTCCCTTCCCTTTTTCCCCACTCCACAGTAGCCTTAAAAAACAACAGGATTGCAAGCATGGTAGCTATACAATCAGCAGCCTAGAGGCATTACAGAGGCAAGAACAGGTTTGGAGCTCCACAAAAAACCCCACCTCAGAGAATTGTTAGGATTTGACCTGCTTGACAATTGTCTGGAAAAATCTCCATTCACAGGGTTTATTTTTATTCTAACTCAGATTTTTCTCATTGGGAAAATCCTCCTCCCCAGGTTATTTATCAGTCAGTATCAGCAACAATTATTTAATACTACAGCTTCCTACAGTGGTGATACTAGTTGGGGCACACATGAGATTGGCCATAAAACTTAAAGTAAAATCTGGGAATGAGGTGCCCATAGAGGACTTTGAAAAGCTCTGACATACTCCTGAGCATTGCAAATTCCACATACAAACACGAAGTTGTTTTCATGTTCAGAAAAAAAGGCCCCAATCTCTCAACTCTGACATTGATGTTCTGCACAAGAAGGAAAAGTTATAAACTACCAGAATGTTAAAGGCATATCCAACATAAACACAGAGTCCCTCAGAAATGGTGGAAGACATTGGTTCAAAGCATTTAAGGAAATATCCATTCAATCATTGGCTGACCACACAATCAAGTGACAACTTCAGCAATTGCACAGTTCAAAGAATACAGGTTTTAGGGAATTCAGGAAAGTCATTAAACAAACAAACCACACCAAAAGAAACAACAACAACAACCAGCAGCAACAACAAAATCTGCTATATTATGTTATTTAAAATTTCTAGATGTCAACAAAACATTATGAGACATAAAAGTAACATGAAAGTATGACCTATACACAAAGGCAAAAAGGCAGTCATTAGAAACACTACCCAAGGAATCTCATAAGTTAGACTCATTAGAAAAACATTTTAAAGAAGACATTATAAATATGTTCAACTAAATAAAATAAAATATATCTAAAACATTAAAGAAAAGCATAAGAACACTCCTCAAATAAGAGTATCAATAGAGGGAAGTTATTAAAAAGAGCCAAAATAGGAAGTGTCAAGTTGAAAAGGAAAATAATAGTAAGGAAAATTAACCAGAGGGACTCAGCAGTGGATCTGAGCTGCCAAAACAAAGAATCAGAAAATTTGAAGATAGATCAATAGAAGTCAACCAGTCTGAGAAACAAACAAACAAAAATAAGGAAAAAAGAAAAATGAACAAAGGCCTGTGGAACATCATCGAGACAGCAATAAATGCTTAAATGGACTCCTAGAGGAGAATAGAGAAGGGAAGAGAGTCCCAAACTTCCTATATTTAATAACTCAATTTATACATTCAAGAAGCTCAACAAATTCCAAACAGGATAAACTCAAAGAGATATACAACTATACATGTTAGAGTTTAATTCTCAAAATCTAAGAAAAAGAGACACACTTGAAAGCAGAAAGATGAAAAAAGACTTGGATTAGGAATGCTCAAATAAATGAACAACTCACTCTGGACAAAACAAAGTGGGGTGAGATCTTCAAGGCACAGACAGGCCAAGGCTATTAGCCAAGGATTCTATACCCAGAGAAACTATCCTTCAAAAATTTGTAAGATGTGACATTACAAACAAAAACAGAGAATTTTTCATTAGCATACTCTCCCTACAAGAAATACAAAATGGAGTCCTTTAGTCTAATAAGAAAAAACACTAGTGAGTAGCTCAAATCCACACAAAAAAATAAATAACAGAGCTAATAGAATCTATATAAGTAAATATAAAAAAACAATATAAACATTTTGTAACACTTTCTTCTTTTGAAACACAATGACATGGAGTAATTATTATAAAACATGTTGGTAGGGTCATAAAGTACAAGTTTGTAATTTGACAATAATACTACAAAGGAAGTCAAGGGAATGGAACTATTTTAGAACAAAGCTTTGGGGGGCACCTGGGTGGCTCAGTGGGTTAAAGCCTCTGCTTTTGGCTTAGGTCATGATCTCAGGGTCCTGGGATCGAGCCCCACATTGGGCTCTCTGCTCTGCGGAGAGCCTGCTTCCTCCTCTCTCTCCCTGCCTGCCTCTCTTGCCTACTTGTAATTTCTGTCTGTCAAATAAATAAATAAAATCTTTAAAAAAAAAAAAGAACAAAGCTTTTGTATGCTATTGAAATGAAATTGGTGTTAATCCATCTAGATTACTTTAAAGATTTTTTTTAATTATTTATTTGAGAGACGAGATCACAAGTAGGGAGAGAAGCAGGCAGAGAGAGAGGAGGAAGCAGGCTCCCTGCTGAGCAGAGAGCCCGATGCGGGACTGGATCCCAGGACCCTAGGATCATGACTTGAGCCAAAGGCAGAGGCTTTAGCCCACTGAGCCACCCAGGTGCCCCCAATCTAGATTACTTTAAATTAAGAATTCATTTTAATACCCAGGGCAACCATTAAAAAAATAAAATCTAAAAATATCTTAAAAAAAGAGGGGATATAAAACCAGAAACCACATAAGATATATAAAAAAACCACTGAAATGACAGATGCTAATGCTACTTACCAATAAGTACTTTAAATATAAATAGATGAAACATTCTAATCAAGAGGCAGAAATTATCAGACTGGATTACAAAACAAGACACAATTATATGTCCTCTACAAGAAGATTAAAAAATACAATGTATTTAATATAATGAGATTGAAGAGATAGATAACACAAACAGAAAGCATAAGAAATCTGGAGTGACTATATTAATATCAAGAAAAATAGACTAGACTAAAAAAGTTACTGGAGATAAAGAGGAACATTGTATGATGTGTGATAATAAAAGGTCAGGCCATCAGATCTAATAATAAAAATCATCTTGACCTTTGTCCTGCACCATACTCAAAAAATAACAAATGCATCACAGATATAGGTATGAACCTTAAAACTATAAACTCTCTAGTAGAAAACATTCCAACAGTGGAAAAGACAGTTTTTTAGGTATGATACAAAAATACCCACAAACCATACAAAATGTGATACACTGGATTTTATCAAAATTTTAAAAAAAATTTTAAAAGCAGAATTTAAAAAATTCTGCTTCTTAAAAGATACTTGAAGAAATAAAAGACAAACCACAGATAAGAAAATATTTCTAAAACACATATCTGTGTAGGACTCAAATTCATAATATAAATATACACAATAAAAAGAAAAAACAGCAACACAATGAAATATGGGCAAAGAGTCATGCAGACATTTCACCAAAAAGAGATATGGGTGACAGATGAGCACATGAGATGTTCGACATTATCAGGCATTAAAGAGATCCAGGTTATCTGTGAGAAAATGAGATTGCAATAACATTTATAAAGAATTAAGGAGAATATGAGACAGGAAAATTCCAATCCTCATTTATAGATCATAGATGTGAGAAATTCCTAGTAAAATATGTAACATACTGAATCTAAAAATATTATTTTAAAATATTAATATCCAAGAGGTTTCATTTCTGAGGTGCTATAATTACTTAACAGAAATTACTTTGAATAAATTTAACACATTGAGGGCACCTGGGTGGCTCAATTGGTTAAGCAACTGCCTTCAGCTCAGGTCATGATCCTGTAGTCCCAGGATCGAGTCCCACATCGGGCTCCCTGCTCAGCAAAGGGTCTGCTTCTCCCTCTGACTCTCTCCCCTCTCATGCTCTCTCTCTTTTCCTCTCTCTTAAGTAAATAAAGAAAATCTTTTAAAAAAAAATTTAACACATTGAGGAATTAATGGAGGATGACATAGCTCTAAATGCAGAAAAGTCAGTATTCATATTTAGTACCCATTCATCACTAAAAACTTTAAGTAAACTGGAAATAGAAAGGAATTTCCTTGATGTGATAAAGGAATCTACAAAAAAAAATTACAGAAATTAAAGTTAATGATGAAATTGTAGGAGCAACCACTTTAAATTAAGCAGTGAGCAAAGGATTCCTATTATCACTTTTTGTTTTCAACAGTGAATTGTAGCCTCTAGTTAATGAAATAGAAATTAGGAAAAAACAAACAAAAAAACCCCACCATCATTCACAGACAATGTATGAATTTGTACATAGAAAATTCAACAGGTATGCTGAAAAAATTAGTAGTAGGCATAAAATCAACATAAAATAACCAGTATGTTCCTATATACCAGATAGAAATTGAAAACGCGAATGACAATGACATCATTCAGAAAGACAAAAAAATATTATACACAGGAATAAATTTAACAAAGTATCTTGAAAGTCTATACTGAAGATATCATGGAGATACACAGAAATGCCTTCAGCTACGAGAATTTATTGGGAGCACAGGAGCAGAAAAGACCATTTCATTGGTCATACACTCAGGCCTCCTGGAGAATGGGGCTCTCATTCTGTGTCCTGGTAATTACAGCAATGATAGCAGTAGCTCAATGGGCATTCTTCATGGTCTAGGGACTGCTGTACTGTTGCAATTTAGTTCCTCAGCATCTATTTCATATTGCTCTTTCTTTCTTCACCACACATAAACTTTCTAATAGAGAATCATATTGGTTTGATTCACACCTATTCAGGGTAAGGTCCTTATTGGACAGAAATCTCTGAGAGACAGAGATAAATGATTGCTAATTATTGAATTCTTACTAGAGCCCAGGTAGTTTTTATATATTGTATCATTTAAACCTAATAAAAATCATATGAAAGAAGTATAATTCATATCCCTTTTTATAAGTAGGGAAACTGATGCTTAGAATGGTTACATAAATATGCCAAAGTTACCTAGCTAATAAGGAAGTGGTGGAGTGGGTGAGTCCAGTGTCCATGCTCTCAGTCACTCTGCCCATGCTCCAAATCATTGCCTCTTACTGGTTCAGTCTCTACAGTGTTACATATCAGTAGTAGAGTGTAGATTCCTGTTCTAATATCTGTGGTCAGGAAAACAGGTATATATATATATATATCACAAAGCATCACAATCTTTTCACAAGACCTTGTTGCCAATATTTTAAGAGGCAAATAGAGATGGAAAATTCTTGTGTTATTACTCAGCAATAAAAGCACACCAATCCTGTTTAGTATTAGTTGCCATAAAATAAAATGGGTAGTATAATTTATTCTCAGAACTATTACCCCGATGCAGTAGATTTAATTTGCATTTTTTAAAATGCCAACATAGTTATAGTCTGATTTTTTAAGGCACAGATTAAGCACGTTTGTGTCCAAATGTGATACTTATCTTTGTACATTTTCTCTATACTTTTGCTCTATCAAAGCAATTCCAGAAGCAAGAGTAAATACCCTATAATTAAAATGACACTGACTCTCTATGAATATATTCTAGAATTTAATGGGAGAGGAGCAGCAAAAGTGAGGCGATCAGTCTCTATGGTTAGCTGCTATAACATCAAGACAATAAAGTATCTAACACTTCCAATTATATTTCAGATTTCTTGGCTTTAGTCATAGAACCTAGTACTATGCTTTGAATTTAATAGGCACTTAAGAAGTTTGTATGGGAAATGGAAAGTGACTACACATTTTTCTTAATGTCCATAGCCTGTTTGCATTGACTTGTTGCAAACAAAAACTGTACAAGTAATAGGAAATATCTTCCAAGGACTGGAAAGTGGTGTTAAATCAACATAGCAAAATGAGTTCCACATATTTTTAGGGCAAATGACAACTGCACTGAAACACCAATTGGCCAATGCAAGGCTGCTAACAAGGAAATAGGAACATTGAGTAAAATTGCAGCTTATAGGGGCACCTGGATGGCTCAGTTGGTTTTGCGACTGCCTTCAGCTCAGGTCATGATCCTGGAGTCCTGGGATCGAGTCCCACTTCAGGCTCCCTGCTCAGAGGGGAGTCTCCTCCATCTGACCTTCGCCCCTCTCATGCTCTCTGTCTGACTCTCTCTCTCTCAAGTAAATTTAAAAAAACAACAACAACAACAAATAAAATCTTAAAACAAAAAACAACAACAACAAAAAAAAAAACACTTGACTACAGAATGGACAGTGCCTATTAAATATTTTCCAGAGCCTAGAAACTCCAGACATAGCTAGCAAGGAAGAATTCTGGGTCCACAACCATTTTTTTTCTTTTTTAAAAATTTTATTTATTTATTTGACAGACAGAGATCACACATAGGCAGAGGCAGGCAGAGAGAGAGAGGAAGGGAGGCAGGCTTCGGGCTAAGCAGAGAGCCTGATGCGGGCCTCGATCCCAGGACCCTGGGATCACGACCTAAGCCGAAGGCAGAGGCTTCAACCCACTGAGCCACCCAGGCGCCCCCCACAGCCATTTTTTTTTTATATCCCCTCTAAATGTGGTGTCAGTAGCAGAAAGAGTGCCTAGAAAATCATCTAAATTCACTAAAGCCTGTTATCTGGTACAATACAAAGAAGCAGTTCTTATTAAAAAAGGTAAGAACCAGAGACCATGAATTCCTAGCAGAGGTAAAGAAAAGAATCACAAAAACAATATGGTACTGTTGCATCCAGCTCCAAAAAGAAAGGAACCTAATTAAAATCATTTGTGCAAGTGTTACAAAATGGTGCTTTCCACTGCCCCTGAATGATGGAAAACCTCCATGAATAAAATTCCACAAAACACATGAGCCCTTACTATAATCCAATATATTCCAGGCACATCTGATTCATAAACACTTAAATGAAAAAAAGATCAAGAACATAAAATTTTCAAGTATGACTGATTCAAAACTAAGTAAAGCTGAACCTTTAAAATACAGATACTACAAATTAATATATCAATTGATCTGAATATTAAAATACTGATATGAAAATTACTGACATTTTATAAATAAAAATGATAGGTTTATTTTAGTCAATTTTATAATTACCACTTTTTCTAACACTTTACCTGTTTGGCTAAAAAGCATAAACTTAGAATATTAATTGGTTGGGTCAATGCAATTAATTTAGTTAGATCTAAAGAAAATTGTATCACATGAAACAAATTTTTGGTATTGAGCACAAAAGAAAGGGAAACAATTTAATACAGAATAAACACATCTGAGCCTTGCATGCCATGCACTAAACAGCAAAACACTGAAAAATATGAGGCACAGTACATGAGAAGGAAGTACATGAGTTTTGTACTCATGTACAAAATGAGTACATGAGAAGGAAGAAAGATTATAACAGGGAACGTGTCCTACATTCTCAGCTTCTCTGGTCTTCCTTCATGCTTCTCCACCTCAATTTTTGCAATAAATCTCTATTTGAGGTTCATACTTATATGTGCAACATACAATCCTCAGCTCTGTGTACATGTTAGTATCACCTGGAGAGCTTTGAAAAATATACATGTCTGGCCCAACTCCAGACTCTGTATATCCTACTACCTAAGGTTGAGGACCAGGCATAGATATTTTAACAGCATTTCAAGTCTGGGTTGACAGTCACGGCTGAAGAACTCAAAGAAAGAAATGAGTGCTGCTTCTCTAACAAAAACAAGTCTGTGAACGGCATTTGATTATTCAGAAATTCAGGAACTACTAAATTTGAAAAGAGAATATATATTTTGTAAAAAAAAAAAAAAAGACTCATTGTAACTAGGCGTTAATATCTAAATCTGTACCATTATCAGAAACATGAAATAGGGATAATACAAAAATTAATGACTACTTTTTAAGGACAAGGGACGTATGTAAAATGCAGCTGCAATTTGCTTTATGACATTCTATAAGGTTAATGAACTTGCTAGAAGTATACTAATCCTGTTGCTAAGCAACTGAATTTTCTGTGCACCTCCAAAATAAGAATCCCAAATTATTAAGCATTTTAAGAGGCTAAATCAGGACTGGTATGTTCTTATAAAAAGAGAACCAAGTATTTTCATGACAGCCATTCTCACCTGGAAGTTCTTCTAAGGAATCTAATCACATTGCCAAGAGGTATAAAAGATAATGAAGAAACCATTGCCCTTGGGATGATGACCTTGTGTTGAATTAGCTAACAGCTTGATCTAAACAACTAATTTGATTGATAAATAAAAGATGTCCTAACACACTGATTGAACTGGTTGATTTTTTGAATCACCAGTTAAAACTAGACTCTAGTAACAGAAATGAAGCCATGATATTAAATAACAGTTGAAATAGACAATGTAGTAGCAAATATGAAAATCCATATATTCTTTCATAGCATTTTAAGTATTTTAATGCATTTTAAATCTAGGAAATAAATATCTTTGTGCATTTATCAAATTGTCCTTTCAGAATAAAGTTTCAGAATGAAGTTACAAATTTTAACATTCTTGTCACATATACTGGAAAAATCACTCAAAGGATTCTTGACATTTCTTAATGTATATTATTATTATAATGGTATTCTTTTAATGGTCACTACTTATAGTATTTTAATTACATCTTAGTTGAATAGTTGAATTCCACTATTGTCTCCAATTTTGATAATTAGGAAACCTCGATTAACCTAAGACTAAATCCTTATGCTGCAAAGCAAGCTTATCTCTATCCAGCTGTGCTTCCTTTCCTAAGGTAATGCCCTTTGTATCTGCCTGTAGAACCACAGAAACTAAGCATATCAGAACAGAGGCAAATAGCAGTTTCTAAGCAGATTCCCTTGTTTAAAACTTGTCACCATCACATATTAGCTGATTTTTTTTTTTTTTTTGGTAGCTAACTGATCTTGAACAAATTACTTTAGCTCTTTGATTCAGTTTCTCTGAAATGGCAATACTCACACATATACATCAAAGATTTTCAAAAATTACTTCAGAAATGAATCATCTAAGAATCTTGTTAAGATTCTGTCACTCATTAATTGTGTTTAATATAGAATCTATATTCTGCATTTTTAAACTCTCCAGATAATGCTTGTCAAAGCTGCTGGTTATTGTCAATCTTTGAGGAGCAGGATCTGCATCATAAGGTCATTGTGAGGGGTAAATGAGATAATCCACGTAAAATTATTAATACAGTGCTTTTCTACATAGTAAGTGCTCTTATCATTAACATTTTCAGAGAAATTAAAATTATGCGACCTACTATATTTATTTTACAGATAACTGAAGATCTGAAATAACCTGTTCAATGTCACTTGAACTAATCCCAGGGAAGCCCTTGATTGTTGCCCATACCTTCCTTGTCCACTTCCTCCAAACTTTGATCACATTATCCCTCTTCCATCATCTAGAATGCATTCCAAATCTACTCTTTCTACACTAACACTATGCATTCAAAACTCATAGTTTAACAGCCACCCTGGAAAACCTTTTCCAATCATCTAAATCTATATTGTCTCCCTGTTCCTCTGAGCTATTTTTCTCTTTGCCAATCCTTTTGTACTTCCCACATACACTTTTATTTTAAATGTTTAGAATGTAATCCAACTAAGTGAAATAAATGCATGAACTGATTTTTTCCCTTTATGTATATTCTATAGTACCTTCTCTATAATCAATAAATATCACTAATTTGGGGCACCTGGGTGGCTCAGTGGGCTAAGCCTCTGCCTTCAGCTCAGGTCATGGTCTCAGGGTCCTGGGATCATGCCCCACATAGGGCTCTCTGCTCAGTGGGGAGCCTGCTTCACCCTCTCTCTCTGCCTGCCTCTCTGCCTACTTGTGATTCTCTCTGTCAAATAAATAAATAAAATTTTTAAAAATAAATAAATAACACCGCTTCATAGATCAAAGATCATTCATGTACTTTCTTGTCATTATGAATGACAGAATAATGTCAGTTAGGTAGATTGTTCAGGAAAAGCAGAACATCCATTCCATTCATGCCTTTTCTAACAGTGTATTCTTGATTTCCTTCATAAGTCCTTAAAGAGAAAATAGGATATGGAACTGGAATAACTTGAGTTGGAGTGCTCATGCACACTTAGAAGTCTACATGGTGTGAAGTTAAGATGGCAGAGTAGTAGGGGAATCCTATGCTTGCCTACTCTCTAGATAAATATCAAATCATTCTGAACACCTCAGAAATTGATCTGAGGACTAAAAAAACAAATGCACAACTACAGAGAGAAAAGAGGCTACATTGTGGAAGGCAGGAGGTAAGAGACATGATTTGGGGGAGAAAAGAATTATGGATGCTGCAGAGGAGAGGAAACTCTGATCACATAGAGGAGAGAGACAGAGAGAGAGAGAGAGAGAAGTGCACAGTGGCACTTTTCCGAAACCACTGAGAAAATGAGTGGGGTTGGTCATTATGAGTTTTTACAATTAGCAGAACCCCAAAACTGAAGACTTAGAGGGCCATGACATGGTTGGTGTGAAGCCTGGTGGGTGCAGCAGTGCTCCTGTGGAGAGGGAGGACAGGGACATGATTCAACATATGGTTCAACAATTCCCTGCATTGTACTGGAACAGACAGTTCCTCCTTCTTGGAGTGCATCTGGGAGAGGTAGCATTGCCTCTCACAGGACAAAAGAGCCAGTGGGTACCACTGTACTGCCCCATTTATTACCATAGGTGCAGAGATACCTGCTGATGGCAGCTAACCTGGATGCTGGTTTTTTGTTGTACTTTGCTCTAAACTCCAAGCTCCTGTACATTTGTGTGACTGACCTTCTTAGAAAATTAGCACCAGCTCCAGCATGGGGAGACCCTACCCCAGAGGATCAGCATGGGTCCATGCCATGCTGGGTCCATGCCATGCTAGGTCCCTAAAATTTGGAATTTTGAAATTCAATGTCTGGGATAAAACACAGGAGCACAGGAGCACTGCCACTCCTGGGCAGACAGATGGCCTGGACCCAGACAGGATGAAGCCAGGAAACAGACAGAAGCCTGGGATACATGAAGATAGATTGTCTGCTCTTTGATGAAGGCTTCCTGAACCTCAGCAGGTACAAAATTCCCTCTCTGGGTATGAGGGAGCAGGCTGGTGTCATTTTTCTCCCCCACCCATCAGCGTGGATGGACTTAAGTGAGTAGCACTGCATCCACAGTGAAGGCTTGAGCCATTTACACCAAGACCCACTGCCCTGCACTCTTCAGGTGCTTCTTTACTAGGGCAAGTGTGCATGAGTGCCAGAGCAACAATGAGCCACTCCCCAGAAGACCAGCACAAACCCCCTTGCAAGCACCAAGTCTAAAACCATAGAGTGCTGCAAGGCCTCACCTCTAGTGGAAATCAGATCAAGCCTATGTTAACAAGCAGACCAGAGAACACCTGGATAAAACTTGCCACACACTGGACAAGGTCAAACACTCACCACTGTAGGTAAGGAGAAACTCTGCAGAGGACTGACCTGAGGGAAAGAGAAACCAAAATACAGGAGCCGAGTGCATGTACCAGAAACACTTCCTGAAGCACCAGGCTGTGGAAAGTATCTGACCTCTTCTTAACAAATCCATTACTCTCAGGAGCAGGAAACAACAGGCTTTCCTAACACCAAGAAGTATACAGAGACCTATACAAATTCCAAGACAGAGGAATTCACCCCAAAAGAAAGAACAAGGAAAGTCACAGCCAGGGATCTAATTGAAATAGATATAAGTTATATGCATGATCCAGAATTTAAAGCAACAGTCAAAAGGATACTAGCTGAGTTTGAGAAAAGCATAGAGGATACCAGGGAGTCCCTTACTGCAGGATAAAAGACCAAAAAACTAGTCAGGATGTAATAAAAAAAAAAAAAATGCTGTAACTGAGATGCAAAACCAGTTGGATGTAATGACCACAAGGCTAGAAGAAGCAGAGGGATAAATAAGCGATATAGAAGATAAAATAGAAAATAATAGAAAATAATGAAGCTGAAAAGAAGAGAGAAAGAAAAATATTGAATCATGAATGTAGACTTAGGGAACTGAACAACTCCATGAAGCATAATAACATTCATATCATACGAGTCCCAGAGGAGAGAGGGGGGAAAAGGCACAAAATGTTTATTTGAGAAAAGTATAGCTAAAAACTTCCTTAATCTGGGGAAGGAAACAGACATCCAAATACAGGAGGCAGAGAACTCTGATCAAAATAAAAAAAAAAGGAGGCCAATACTGAGGCATATCATTGTAGAATTAAAAAATACAGAAACGAACGAGCAAACAAAACCACAAAAGTCCTAACTTACAAGGAAAGACAAACGAGAGAAGCAGTGGACCTTGCCACAAAAACTTGGCAGGCCAGAAGAAGGTGGCATGATATATTCAATGGGCAGAATGGGAAAATATGTAGCCAAGAATACTTTATCCAGCAAACAAGGCTGTCTGTCATTCAGAATGACAAAGAACTCTCAAGACAAGCAAAAACTAAATGAGTTTGTGACCACTAAACCAACCCTGCAAGAAATACTAAAGGGGACACTTTGAATGGCAAACATAGACGAAAAGGAACAACGACTAGAAAGAAAAGAGAAAATTTCCAGAAACAATGACTTAACAGGGAATACAATGGCATGAAATTCTTATCTATAAACAATCACTCTAAATGTAAAAGACTAAATGCTCCAATCAAAAGACATAGGACCTCAGAATGGATTAAAAAAACAAGATCCATTTATGTGCTCCCTACAAGAGATTCATTTTAGAACTAAACATAACTGCAAATTGAAAGTGAAGGGATGGAGAACATTTATGCTAATGAATGTTAAAAAGAAAGCCAGAGTACTATACTTATATCAGACAAACTAGATTTTAAACGAAGGACTTTAATAAGAGATGAAGAAGGGCACTCTATCATAATAAAGGTGTCTATCCAACAAGATGTGACAAATGTAAATATTTATCCCCCCAATTTGGGAGCACCCAAATATAAAATAAATTAATAACAAACATAAAGAAACTCAAAGATAATAATACAATAATAGGGAACTTAAACACCCCATCTACAACAATGGACAAATCATCTAAGTAGAAGATCAAAGTAACACATTGCACCAGATGGACTTAAAAGACATATTCAGAACATTTCATCCTAAAGCAGCAGAATACACATTTTTTTCAAGGGCACATGGAACAGTTTCCAGAACAGATCACATACTGGGTCAGAAATCAGCCCTCTACCAGTATAAAAATTTAAGATCATACTATGTATATTTTCAGACCACAACACTATGAAACTTGAAGTCAACCGCAAGAAAAAATTTGGAAAGACTTCTACTACATGGACGTTAAAGTACATCCTACTAAAGTACTAAAGAATGAATGGGCTAACCAGGAAATTTAAAAAGAAATAAAAGAAAATAAATGGGAGCAAATGAAAATGAAAACACAATAGTCCAAATAGTGATGATAATAGGGAAGTATAGCAATATAGGCCTCAAAAAGCAAGAAAAATCTCAAACACACAACCTAACCTTTCACCTAAAGGACCTAGTAAAGGAAAAGCAAAAGAAGTCTAACTTCAGGAGAGGAAGGGAATTAATAAAGATTAGAGCAGAAATAAATGATACAGAAACAAACAAACAAACAAATCCAGTAGAACAGATTAAAGAAACTAGGATCTGGTTCTTTGAAAGAATTAATAAGGCAAGCCTGGGTGGCTCAGTTGGTTAAGCATCTGCCTTCAGCTCAGGTCATGATCCCTGGGTCCTGAGATCAAGACCTGCATCAGGCTCCATTGTCAGCAGGGAGGCTGTTCCTCCCTCTACCTCTCCCCCCTACTCATGCACACACTCTCTCTCTGTCTGAAATAAATAAATAAATAAATAAATAATAAATTAAAAATTGATAAATCCCTAGTCAAACTTATCAAAAAGAAAAGAGAAAGGATTGAAATAAATAAGATCATGAATGAGAGAGGAGAGATCACAACAAATACTATAGAAATACAAACTATTATAAAAGAATATAATGAAAAATATGCCAACAAATTGGGCATCTGTAAGAAATGGATAAATTTCTAGAAACATATAAACTAAAAAAAAAAAAAAAAACCTGAAAGAGGAAGAAATAAAAGATTTGAACAGACCCATAACTAGCAAAAAATTGAATCAGTAATTAAAAAAAACTCCCAACCAAAAAAAGTCAAGGGCCAGATGGCTTCCCAGGGAAATTCTACCAAATGTTTAAAGAAGATTTAACATCTATTCTTCTCAAACTCTTCCAAAAAATATAAATGGAAGGAAAACTTTTAAATTATTCTTTAAGGTCATTATTACCTGGATTCCAAAACCTGACAAACACCTTTCTAAAAAGGAGAATTATAGGCCAGTATTCCTGATGAACAGGATGCAAAAATTCTCAACTAGGCACTAGCAATCCAGTCCAACACTATCCTAAAAGAATTATTTATCACAGTCAAGTGGGATTTATTCCTGGGCTGGAAAGATGGTTCAATACTCACAAATCAATCAATTAATAAAAGAAAATATAAGAACTTTATGGTCCTGTCAATAGATACAGAAAAAGCATTTAACAAACATTGCATCAATGCCTGATAAAAACCCTCAACAATTTAGATATAGAGGGAACATACCTCAATATCATAAAGGCATATACAAAAGACCCACCTCTGGTATTCTCAATGAGAAAAACAGAGATTTTCCTCTAAGATCAGGAATACCAACAGGGATGGTCCATTCTCACCATTGTTATTTAATATAGTACTGGATGCCTCAGCAATCAGACAACAAAAACAAACAAATAAATAAATATACATATAAATAAATAAATAAATAAAAGAAATAAAAGGCATCCAAATTGACAAGGAATAAATCACACTTTCACAATTTACAGATGACATGATATGTAGAAGATATGAAAGACTATGTAGAAGACCTGAAAGACTCCACCAAAAAATTGATAGAAATGATACACAAATTCAATGATACAAAATCAATGTACAGAAATCTGTTGCATTTCTTTACACCAGTAATGAAGCAGCAGAAAGAAAAATCAAAGAATTGATCCAATTTAGAATCGGACCAAACACCATGAGAATAAACCTAACCAAAGAGTTAAAAGATCTGTATGCTGACTACAGAACACTTATGAAAGAAATTGAAGAAGATACAAAGAAAAGGGAAAAACATTCCATACTTATGGGTTAGAAGAACCAATAAGGTAAAACCTCTATATTATCCAAAGCAATCTACATATTTAATGCAATCCCTATCTAAATACTACCAGCATTTTTCACAGAGCTAAAATAAACAATTTAACATTTGTATGGAACCACAAAGACCCCAAATAGCCAAAGTAATGTTGAAAAAGCAAAGCAAAGCTGGAGGCATCCCTATTCTGGACTTTAAGGGATATTTCAAAGCTGTAATTATCAAGGCAGTATGGCTCTGGCATAAAAACACACACAGATCAATGGAACAGAATAGAAAACCCAGAAGTGGACCCAGAACTGTATGGTCAACTAATCTTCAAGAATATCCAATGCAAAAGAGACAGTCTCTTCAACAAATGATGTTGGGAAAACTGGACAGCTACATGCAGAAGAATGAAATTGGACCATTCTCTTTCACCATACACAAGGATAAACTCAAAATGGATGAAAGACCTAAATGTGAGATAGGAATCCATTAAAATCCTAGAGAAGAACACAGGTAGCAATCTCTTTGACCTCAGGCACAGAAACTTCTTACTAGACATGTCGTTGGAGGCATGGGAAACAGAAGCAAAAATAAACTATTAGGACCTCATCAAGATAAAAAGCTTTTGCACAGCAAGGAAGCAAGCAACAAAACTAAAAGACAACCTACTGAATGGGAGAAGATACTTGAAAATGACATATATCTGATAAAGGGTTAGTATCCAAAAATCTATAAAGAACTTATCAAACTCAACATCCACAAAACAAATAATTCAGTTAAGAAATGGGCAAAAGACATTTTTCCAAAGAAGATATGCAGATAGTTAATTGACACATGAAAAGATGCTCATCAGTAATCATCAGGGAAATACAAATGAAAACTATGATGAGTTACCACCTCATACCTGAACATACCTATGACAACATAGGATACAGCAGATGTAGTTAGGATGTGGAGAAAAGGAAACCCTCTTTAACTGTTGGTGGGAATGCAACCTGGTGCAGCCAGTTCAGAAAACAGTACGGAGGTTCCTTCAAAAGTCAAAAATAGAACTACCCTGTGATCCAGCAGTTACACTATTAAGTATTTACCCAATGGACAAAAAAAAAAAAAAAAAAAAAAAGATGCATTCAAAAGGGCACATGCACTGTGATGTTTATAACAGCATTATCAGCAATAGGTAAATTGTGGAAAGAGCCCAAGTGTCCATAGATTGATGAGTGGATAAAGAAGAAGTGGTATATATACAGTGGCATATTACTTGACCATTAAAAAGAGTGGAATATTACTGTTTGTATTGATATGGTTGGAGCTAGATGGAAGGGGATCTTCAATATTAGTTATATTTGCTTAAATATGTGGAAATCAATTAGCCCATTAAAAATTGACAAAAAGTGGTCAGAAAAGATTGTTATGAAAAAGATTACAAAGTCTTTTAGAAGGTTCTTACATTGCTCCAGGCAATTGGTGATTGTGACTTAGAATTATATAGTGATAATGTATATACACAGAAAATAGAACAACCTTAACTGGGAAGGGACAATCATGAGCAATTGATAATTGCTTACATGGGAAGGGAAGGAGAGAATAAAAAGTCAAAATAATTTAAAAGTTTCTAGTATGAGAGAATGAAAGTATGGGGTATAAAGAGCTGGACTAGGCAAGAAAGCAATAATAACTACAGTAACCACTATTTTCTCTCCATATTATCTTTGCTCACGAGACTGATTGGTTCATCTCTGTTCAGACCTTTGCCACTGCTACACTATGTCCCAATGGTATACAACCATCATATCTATAGTAACAAAATTTGGAAGACACATTTTCTACCTTTATTAAACCCACAAAAGAGCAGGTCTAGTTATATATGAAGAATATTCTTTTTGTTTTTAAATTTACATACACCAAAATTCACTTTGTTGTATAGTTTTATGAGTTTTCATAAATGCATAGAGTATTGTTGCAAATACTACTATCAAATAGAGAAGTATATCATCCACCCCCCAAATTTCTAAATACTACTACTTTGTACTTAAACTCTACACTATTCTTTTTTTCCTACCACTATTCTTAGGCCCAGAAAACCACCAATCTATTCACTCTTCCTATAAAAATACATAAATGGAATCACAATTTGTGTAGCCTTTAAGTATGCCTTCTTTTGCTTGGCATATTGCATTTAAGAGTCATTCATGATGTTGCATGTACAATAACTTGTTCCTTTTTGTTACTCATTAGCATTCCATTTTATGAATGTGCCAGAGTTTCTTTATTCATTCTCTAGTTTAGGGATGTTTAAGTCATTTCCACTTTGTGGCAATTAAGAACAGAACTGCCATAAACATTTGCATGTAAGTTCATGAAGACAGGTTTTCATTTCAAGTGGGTTAAACCTATGAGTGAGATGTCTGGTTTACAACAGTTAGTTAGCGAGGTTCATCTTTTTGAGAAATTGTTAAATGTTTTCCAAAGAGATTGTATCATTTTACATTCCCACCAGCAAAGTATGAGATTTTCAGGTACTCTGCATTCTCACCAGCTCTTAGTACTGACAGCTATTTGACTTTAGCCATTTTAATAGATTCATAATGGTATCTCATTCTGGTTTTAATTTGCATTCCCCTGATAATTAGTGAGGTCGAACAACTTTTCATGTGCTTATTTGTTTTTCATTTATTCTCTTTGCACAAGTATCTTCAATTCTTTTGATCATATTTTAATTATTTTTTTTTCATATTCTTGAGTTTTGAACATTTTTAATACTTTCTGGTTACAAATACTTTGTCAAGGAGAAAAATTTGCATGTATTTTCTCCCAGGCTGTGACTCATCTTCTCATTTTCTTTTTTTTTTCTTCTCATTTACTTAATGCAGTCTTTGACAAAGCTAATATTCTTTTTATTTTAATAAACACCAGTTTATTAACTTTTTTTTTTTAAGAGAGAGAGAGTGCAAAATGGGGGAGGAGCTGAGGGAGAGAGATAAAGAGACTCTCAAGCAGGCTCCATGCTTAGTTCAGAACCCAACACAGGACTCAATCTCACAGCCCCATGATCATGACCAGAGCCAAAATCAAGAGTCAGACGTTTAACTGACTGAGCCACCCAGGCACCTCCCGTTTATTAACTTTTTATCTTATGGGTAGTGCTTTGGTATTTTATAAAAGAACTATTTGCCTAACTCAAGGTCAGAAGGATTTTATTCTATGATTTCTCCTAAAATATTTATGGTCTTAAATTTTAAGTTTAGACTTTAAGATTCCCCCTTGGAGTTTTAGTGTTTTCTGTAACTGGATATCCAATTTTCCCACCATTATTTATTGAAAAGACTATTAGTTATCCACTGACTCATCTTTGCTCTTTTGTTAAAAATCAGTTGACCACATTGTATGTGTCCTTTTCTTGACACATTATTCTGTTCATTGATCTAGGTATCTAGCCTTGCACAAAACTACACTGCCTTGATTACTGTAGCTTTAGAGGGAGTTTTAAAATCAGGTGTAAGGACCCTCAAATTTGTTCTTCCTTTCAAAGAGTTTTTGCCTTTCCTAGATTCTTTGCATTTCTACATAAATTTTAGAATATACTTGTCAATATCTACACAAAGTTCTGAAATTTTTTTTTATTTTTTTTTTTACTTTCTTTTCAGCGTAACCGTATTCATTGTTTTTGCCCCACACCCAGTGCTCCATGCAATACGTACCCTCCCCAATACCCACCACTTGGCTCCCCTGACCTCCCACCCCCCCCGCCCCTTCAAAACCCCTCAGGTTGTTTTTCAGAGTCCATAGTCACTCATGGTTCACCTCCCCTTTCAATTTCCCTCAACTCCCTTCTCCTCTCCATCTCCCCATGTCCTCTATGTTATTTGTTATGCTCCAATAATAAGTGAAACTTATTTATGATATGATATTTGATATGATAATTGACTCTCTCTGCTTGACTTATTTCACTCAGCATAATCTCTTCCAATACCTTCCATATTGCTACAAAAGTTGGGTATCATCCTTTTTGATGGAGGCATAATACTCAATAGTGTATATGGACCTCATCTTCCTTATCCATTCGTCCATTGAAGGCTATCTTAGTTCTTTCCACAGTTTGGCGACCGTGGCCATTGCTGCTATAAACATTGGGGTACAGATGGCCCTTCTTTTCACCACATCTGTATCTTTGGGGTAAATACCCAGTAGTGCAATTGCAGAGTCATAGGGAAGCTCTGTTTTTAATTTCTTGAGGAGTCTCCACACTGTTCTCCAGAGTGGCTGCACCAACTTGCATTCCCACCAACAGTGTAAGAGGGTTCCCCTTTCTCCACATCCTCTCCAACACACGTTGTTTCCTCTCTTGCTCATTTTGCCCATTCTAACTGGTGTGAGGTGGTATCTCAATGTGGTTTTAATTTGAATCTCCCTGATGGCTAGTGATGATGAACATTTTTTCACATGTCTGATAGCCATTTGTATATCTTCATTGGAGAAGTGTCTGTTCATATCTTCTGCCCATTTTTTGATATGATTATCTGTTTTGTGTGTGTTGAGTTTGAGAAGTTCTTTATAGATCCTGGATATCAACCTTTTGTCTGTACTGTCATTTGCAAATATTTTCTCCCATTCCATGGGTTGCCTCTTTGTTTTGTTGACTGTTTCCTTTGCTGTGCAGAAGCTTTGGATCTTGATGAAGTCCCAAAAGTTCATTTTCGCTTTTGTTTCCTTTGCCTTTGGAGACATATCTTGAAAGAAGTTACTGTGGCTGATGTTGAAGAGGTTACTGCCTATGTTATCCTCTGGGATTCTGATGGATTCCTGTCTCACGTTGAGGTCTTTTATCCATTTCGAGTTTATCTTTGTGTACCATGTAAGAGAATGTTCGAGTTTCATTCTTCTACATATAGCTGTCCAATTTTCCCAGCACCATTTATTTAAAGAGACTTTTTTTCCACTGTATATTTTTGTCTGCTTTGTCCAAGATTATTTGACCACAGAGTTGAGGGTCCATATCTGGGCTCTCTACTCTATTCCACTGGTCTATGTGTCTGTTTTGATACCAGTACCATGCTATCTTGGTGATCACAGCTTTGTAGTAAAGCTTGAAATCAGGTAACATGATGCTGCCAGTTTTATTTTTGTTTTTCAACATTTACTTAGCAATTCGGGGTCTATTCTGATTCCATACAAATTTTAGGATTATTTAGCTCTTTGAAAAATACCGGTGGAATTTTGATCGGAATGGCATTAAAAGTAAGGGTTGCTCTAGGCAGTATAGACATTTTAACAATGTTTATTCTTCTT
>PISX010004398.1:25895-122051 GCA_004024625.1 Mellivora capensis
TGTGTCTTCTTCAATTTCTTTCATGAGTGTTCTGTAGTTCCTCGAGTACAGATCCTTGACCTCTTTGGTTAGGTTTATTCCCAGGTATCTTATGGTTCTTGGTGCTATAGTAAATGGAATCGATTCTCTAATTTCCCTTTCTGTATTTTCATTGTTAGTGTATAAGAAAGCCACTGATTTCTGTACATTGACTTTGTATTCTGCCGTGTTACTGAATTGCTGCATGAGTTCTAGTAGTTTGGGGGTGGAGTCTTTTGGGTTTTCCATATAAAGAATCATGTCATCTGTGAAGAGAGAGAGTTTGATTTCTTCATTGCCAATTTGGATACCTTTTATTTCCCTTTGTTGTCTGATTGCTGTTGCTAGGACTTCTAATACTATGTTAAACAAGAATGGTGAGAGTGGGCATCCTTGTCGTGTTCTTGATCTCAACGGGAAGGCTGTGAGCTTTTTCCCATTGAGGATGATATTTGCTGTGGGTCTTTCATAGATAGATTTTATGAAGCTCAGGAATGTTCCCTTTATCCCTATACTTTGAAGCGTTTTAATCAGGAACAGATGCCGGATTTTGTCAAATGCTTTTTCTGCATCAATTGAGAGGACCATGGGGTTCCTCTCTCTTCTCTTATTGATTTGTTCTATCACATTGATTGATTTGCGAATGTTGAACCATCCTTGTAACCCAGGGATGAATCCCACTTGGTCATGGTGGATGATCTTTTTAATATGCTGTTGGATCCTGTTTGCGAGGATATTTTTGAGAATCTTAGCATCCATATTCATCAGTAATATTGGTCTGAAATTCTCCTTTTTGGTGTGGTCTTTGCCTGGTTTTGGGGATCAGGGTAATGCTGGCTTCATAAAAAGAGTCTGGAAGTTTTCCTTCTGCTTCAATTTTTTGAAACAGCTTCAGGAGAATAGGTGTTATTTCTTCTTTGAAAGTTTGGTAGAATTCCCCAGGGAATCTGTCAGGTCCTGGGCTCTTGTTTCTTGGGAGGTTTTTGATCACTGCTTCAATCTCATTACTAGATATAGGTCGATTCAGGTTGTCAGTTTTTTCCTGGTTAAATTTTGGTAGTTTATAGTTTTCCAGGAATACATCCATCTCATCTAGGTTGCCTAACTTATTGGCATATAACTGTTGATAATAACTTCTGATGATTGTTTCTACTTCTGTGGTGTTAGTTGTGATCTCTCCCTTTTCATTCATAAATTTATTAATTTGAGCTATCTCTCGTTTCTTTTGGATCAATGTGGCCAATGGTTTATCGATCTTATTGATTCTTTCAAAAAACCAGCTTCTAGTTTCATTGATACATTCTATTTTATCTCTAGTTTCTACATCATTGATCTCTGCTCAAACCTTGTTTATTTCCCTTCTTGTGTGTGGAGTTGGCTTAATTTGTTGTTGTATCTCCAGTTCTTTAAGGTGTGGAGACAGCTGGTGTATTCTGGATTTTTCAATTTTTTTTGAAGGAGGCTTGGATGGCAATGTATTTCCCCCTTAGGCCCGACTTTGCTGTATCCCATAGGTTTTGGACCAAAGTGTCTTCATTCTCATTGGTTGCCATGAATTGTTTAAGTTCTTCTTTGATCTCCTGGTTGATCCAAGCATTCTTAAGCAAGGTGGTCTTTAGCTTCCAGGTGTTTGAGACCCTTCCAAACTTTTCCTTGTGATAGAGCTCCAGTTTCAAGGCATTGTGACCTGAGAATATGCAGGGAATAATCTCAGTCTTTTGGTATCAGTTGAGTCCTGATTTGTGACTCAGTATGTGGTCTATTCTGGAAAAGGTTCCATGTGTACTTGAGAAGAATGAGTATTCTGTTGTTTTAGGGTGGAATGTTCTGTATATACCTATGAGGTCCATCTGGTCCAATGTGTCATTCAATGCTTTTGTTTCTTTATTGATTTTCTGCTTGGATGATCTGTCTATTACTGAGAGAGGTGTGTTTAGATCCCCTACTATCAATGTATTCATTTTAATATGACTCTTTATCTTGATTAATAGTTTTCTTATGTAATTGGCTTCTCCCATATTGGGGGCATAGATATTTACAGATCTTCTTGGTGGATAGTCCCTTTAAGAATGATTTAGTGTCCTTCTGTATCTCTGACTACAGTCTTTAGTTTAAAATCTAATTTTCTGATATGAGAATTGCTACCCCGGCCTTCTTTTGACACCCATTGGCATGAAAGATGCTTCTGCATCCCTTCACCTTCAATCTGGGTGTATCCTTAGGTTCAAAATGGGTCTCTTGTAGGCAACATATGGATGGGTCCTGTCGTTTTGTCCAATCTGCAACCCTGTGTCATTTTATGGGCGCATTTAGACCATTCACATTGAGAGTGATGATTGATAGATACATCTTATTGACATCGTGTTACCTTTGAAGTCTTTCTTTCTGTAGATTGTCTCTATATTTCTGTTCAATGATATTCTTAGGATTTTTCCTCTTTTATAGAACCGCCCCTTAATATTTCCTGCAGTGTCAACATGGTGGTCGCATACTCTTTTAAGCCTTGCTGGTCTTGGAAACTCTTTATCTCTCCATCCATTTTGAATGTCAGTCTTGCTGGATAAAGTATTCTTGGCTGCATGTTCTTCTCATTTAGTGCCCTGAATATAACTTGCCAGCCCCTTCTGGCTTGCCAGGTTTCTGTGGACAGGTCTGATGTTATTCTGATGGGCTTTTCTATGTACGTAAGGAGCTTCTTTGTCCTAGCTGCTTTCAAGAGATCATGTCTACAATTATGATTTCTCAATTTTACTATCAGGTGCCTTGATGGTTTTTTAGATTCTATAATCTTGAGGGGAGACCATTCTGCCTCTAGTACATGAACGCTGGTTCCATTCAAGAGATTGGGAAAATTTTCACGAGGAACTTGTTCCACTATATCTTCTAGACTTCTTTCTTTCTCCTCCCCTTCTGGGATTCCAATAATTCTGACGTTCGAACATTTCATGGCATCATTTATTTCCCTGATTCTGTTTTCGTGGCTTCTAAGCTGTTTGTTCCAGGCTTCCTCCTGATCCTTTCTCTCTATCTGTTTGTCGTCCAGATCTCTAATTCTATCTTCTGTCTCAGTTACCCTAGCTTTTAGAGAGTTTAGATTAGATTGGAACTCATTGAGAGCATTGTGAACATCATCCCTGGTGGCTTTCAGTTCTGCCCTAATCAATTCCGTTTGGTCATCCATGGCTTTTTCCACCTAGCTATTGCCTGAATAATTGTTAGCCTGATTCTCTTTCCGACATATTGTCTATGCTGATAGCCATTAGCTCTGTTGCAGAAGGCCCATCCTCTGAATTTTTCTTCTGTTGGACATTGCTCCTTCTAGTCATTTTGGAGAGAGATGCTGAACGGATGTAGCTGGATGTATCAACCATGGTGCAGTCAAGGTGCACCCTGCAATGCTTCGGAGCAATCAGGAGTCCCCACCCAAACGAGAGAAAAAAGAAAAGAAAAAGAAAAAAAAAAGAGAGACAGGAAAAAAAGGGGAGATAAAAGAGAAGGCTCAGCCCAAATGGGCCCCAAGTTAAGATTTATGAAGAATACAAACAAAAACAAACAAAAAGACTGATAAAAGTATATGACAAGAGAAAAAAAAAATATATATATATAAGCAAAAATAAATAAATAAATAAAAGAAAGAAAGAAAAGAAACTCATCAAAAAGAACCCCAAGTATAAGATTTATATACTATCAAGACAAACACAAATTCACAGAAACACTGGCAGGAGAAAAAGATGGGAGAGTGGTTATAAATTCTCAGTGTGGGCAAGGAAGGTTATTTTGATTCTTCCTGGATGTATCTTGATATCTTTGTTAAAGGACTCAACTTTCCTAAGATAAAGGAGGATTAAAAATTGGTTTACCTATAGAGGTAGCATTGATTGGGGAAAGGGGATTACCTTGAAGTTTAACTCTATATGAATATTAAAAAATAAAAATACAAAAAAGGAATAAACTAAACTAAACCAAGCTAAAATTTTTTAAAAATTAAAAAAATAGAAAAGCAAAAGAAAAACACGGGTATATGTATCAAAAAGTTCAGGTTAAAAGGTTATTATGGAATTTGATGTACTGCACAGCTCACTGTGATGGTAAATAGGTTAAAAAATTGTCTATATATAAGAAAAAAAATGAACCAGGATAGTGGGAACGAATTAAAAATAAAAGTTATATCTATGAAGTAGTGGTGGTTGTTCTCTTGTCATCTTTTTTTTTCTTCTTTTTTTCCTGGTTTGTTTTCTGGGGAAGGAGCCTGCCACATGGGTTTTCAGGCAATGTTCCCTTAGTTAAGTCCTCCCGCCCCCCTCAAGGGGGTGGGCTCTGAGGAAACCGGTTTTTCAGGCTTTTGTTCTCTGGAGGTTTTTATGTTTGTTTGTTCATTTTGTTTTTTTTTTTCCCCCGCTCGCCTTGACAGCTTTTGATGGTTTTTGGAGATTTAGAGGAAAGCAAACTGCACCCAGACCTCCCTCTCAGAGAGAAGCCTCAGTCTGTTCCCCTCTGGGTGCTGCAGGGCACACAAGTTCCCCCTTGGCCGCTGGCAGAGCACGTTCGGAGTAACGGTCCCTGAGGAAACAGGAACTCCTGCTTGTACCCAAAACCAGGACAGCGGTGGTTGTCTGGGCAGCTCCGGACCACCCGAGGTTCCAATCAGTGATCGCACACTGAGATTTTCCCGCTGGCCTAGGCTGGGAGTGCCTGGTCTTTCTGGGTCCAAGAGCTCAGGGCTGGCGCCTGTGCGCACCTCTCTCAGGGGAGGGTGTGGGGCGCGCGCATCTCAGGCTCTGATAGCACAGCACAGCACTCATGTGTAAGTGCAAAAAGGCTGTGTTTCTGCTGGCTGGCAAGGCTCCCAGCCCATCACAGGACCCCACGCGCGCTCAGGCGCACTGGCGGCTCAGGGACCAAGACCTGGTTTCTCCGCCACACTCTCTCTGGCTCAGGGGTGGTTGTCCTGGGTCAAGCCCCTGTCCCTAACTGCCCCAATTCCCTCAAGTTCCCCCCGCAATCCTTTGCTCTTTTTGAGTGCTTTCAACCAGACTCCAAGTTAATGATGATTCCCAGAAGCAAGGCATATACCTATAGTAAGTCCAATTTAGTTATGGTGTATAATTTCTTTTATATACCTTGTTGGAGTCAATATACCAAATTTGTTGAAAATTCTTATGTCTAATTTTGTGAAAATATATTGGTCTGTATCTTCTCATCCTTCCTTTCTTTCTTTTTTTTCTTCTCTCTCCCTCTCTCTATTTTCTCTTTCTTTTTAAAATTTCAGTTATTGTATTTTGTAGTTCTATAATTTCCAGTTAGTTCCTTTATAAATTTTATTTCTTTTCTAAGATGTTCTATTTTTTCATTTGTTTAAAAGGAATTTATAATTATTCTCAAAGCAATTTTACAGTGGCTACTTTAAAATCTTTGTACAATTATTCCCACATCAGATTCATCTCTGTATTGATGTGGTTTGTCTTTTGTCACTTAAGGTACAATTTTCTTGGCTCTTACATGACCAGTGATTTTTTTTTTTTATTATATCCTGAACACTTCTTCTGGTCTACTTTTATGGACTGTAGTCTAATGACAATTTAGTTTTCTGAGCCCTTACAATATTTCATTCTGCTTCATTTTTCTGTTTCTGAGTGAGCACCTGCTAGACCCCCAACTCATGCCGCATATGGAAGTGGAAGACTTTCATAAGCCCCCCAGTTATCACTAGGTGTCAGGTGGGATATGCTGTATCAGCAGGAGAGAATTTCTTGTGCACTAATCTCTGGCTGAGTCTGGTAGACTTCCCAGTATATCTCTGTTGTGTGGCAGAGAGTGAAAGTGTCTACCTGAGCAGATGAGTGGAAATGTCAGAATTGCTTGCAAGTATCACTTCCCCACACACCATGTACCATGAATTCCTTTCCTCAAGATCTAGTTTAAATCTTATTTTCTCTAAGAAACTGCAGTGTTGGGGCACCTGGGTGGCTCAGTGGGTTAAAGCCTCTGCCTTCGGCTCAGGTCATGATCCCAGGGTTCTGGGATTGAGCCCCACCTCAGGCTCTCTTGCTTCATGGAGAGTCTGCTTCTTCCTCTCTCTCTGCCTGCCTCTCTGCCTACTTGTGATTTCTGCCAAATAAATAAAATAAAAAATCTCAAAAAAAAAATGTCTATGCTGCCTAGAGCAATCTATACTTTTAATGCCATTCCGATCAAAGTTCCACCGGTATTTTTCAAAGAGCTGGAGCAAATAATCCTAAATTTTGTATGGAATCAGAAGAGACCCCAAATTGCTAAGGAAATGTTGAAAAACAAAAATAAAACTGGTGGCATCATGTTACCTGATTTCAAGCTTTATTACAAAGCTGTGATCACCAAGATAGCATGGTACTGGTATCAAAACAGACACATAGACCAGTGGAACAGAGTAGAGAGCCCAGATATGGACCCTCAACTCTATGGTCATATAATCTTGGACAAAGCAGACAAAAATATACAGTGGAAAAAAGACAGTCTCTTCAATAAATGGTGCTGAGAAAATTGGACAGCTATATGTAGAAGAATGAAACTCGAACAATCTCTTACATGGTACACAAAGATAAACTCGAAATGGATAAAAGACCTCAATGTGAGACAGGAATCCATCAGAATCCTAGAGGATAACATAGGCAGTAACCTCTTCAACATCAGCCACAGTAACTTCTTTCAAGATATGTCTCCAAAGGCAAAGGAAACAAAAGCGAAAATGAACTTTTGGGACTTCATCAAGATCCAAAGCTTCTGCACAGCAAAGGAAACAGTCAACAAAACAAAGAGGCAACCCATGGAATGGGAGAAAATATTTGCAAATGACAGTACAGACAAAAGGTTGATATCCAGGATCTATAAAGAACTTCTCAAACTCAACACACACAAAACAGATAATCATATCAAAAAATGGGCAGAAGATATGAACAGGCACTTCTCCAATGAAGATATACAAATGGCTATCAGACATGTGAAAAAATGTTCATCATCACTAGCCATCAGGGAGATTCAAATTAAAACCACATTGAGATACCACCTCACACCAGTTAGAATGGGCAAAATGAGCAAGAGAGGAAACAACGTGTGTTGGAGAGGATGTGGAGAAAGGGGAACCCTCTTACACTGTTGGTAGGAATGCAAGTTGGTGCAGCCACTTTGGAGAACAGTGTGGAGACTCCTCAAGAAATTAAAAATAGAGCTTCCGTATGACCCTGCAATTGCACTACTGGGTGTTTACCCCAAAGATACTGATGTGGTGAAAAGAAGGGCCACCTGTACCCCAATGTTTATAGCAGCAATGGCCACGGTCGCCAAACTGTGAAAAGAGCCAAGATGCCCTTCAACGGACAAATGGATAAGGAAGATGTGGTCCATATACACTATGGAGTAAAAAAAAAAAAGAAACTTTGCAGTGTTATCTGGTTAAATTAATACACACTCACTATATACATGCCATAATAGCTTACACATCTTTGTTACAGTACAGTACTTCATTAAACCTTATAACAGAATGGTTCATAAAAATGTCTGCTTTACCCACTATTGTGGGACTCCTTGGAGGTCAATTACTGGTGGACATTTTATTTGCATTTATAAAGTTCCTGACCCAGTATTCCACATAGAGTAGGTACTAATGCTCTTTAAAAACAAATTTTAATAAATGGATACTTTTCAGTTCCTTCTCTTTCCAACTGTATTTTCCACTTTCAAATTTCTTGGAATAGTTTGTATTTAAGTCAGGACCTTTTATGTCCTGACTTATGTCCTACTTAGTCCAAACATATGTCCTACTTAACTTCAGTGCTGTTGGTTTCTTATCCTAGGCATCCTATCAAATTCAGTACTATAATGATTATTTTAGGATCAAAATAACACTTTTATTTTGATCAAATATTAAATAATTTGGCAATAAAACCATTCAATTAACTACCACTCAAATTCAAGCATTATTGAACAATTCTTTTTTACTTGATTATTACTACAATTTTACATGTCAGTCCCATAATTTCATTAATTTAGTTTTCCCTTTATATCAAAGGACATATCTGGAATGAAAGTCATGATGGATGCTAATTACATTTAGTGCTTGCAGGTCTATTTCATATTTTATATTACTAAATTATGGAGTTTTTTTGACCTCAGGAATACTAAATATTTTTGATAAGTATGTTTTCTACCTTTCTTTTTTAAATTTACTTTCTTTAATTACTATTAAAGTTTTATTCAATTATAATTAACACACAGTGTTATATTAGTCTCAGGTATACAATATAATGATAATATACATTCTACATACTTACATACATATATAGAATGTACAATTCTATACATTTCTCAGTGTTCCTCAAGGTAAGTCTACTCTTAATACCCTTTATTTCACTCACCCACTCCACCTCCTCTCTTAAAACCACCAGTTTGTTCTCTCTATATATGTATATATATGATAAGCATATTTAAACACATAATCTTAAGTGTTTTTCTTTTGACTACTCATGTGCTGTTACAATTTTATAGTTAGGTGTGTCCCTATGAAAACAAACCCTTTCCTAAATTTCACCATAAATATAGAATTCATGCTTTCATTCAGTGTCATGCTTCTCTATCAAATAGATTTTTCTTTTTTTTTTTTTTTTTTTTCTTAAAGAGAGAGAATGAGAGAGAGAGGAGGAGCAGAGGGAGAGGGAGAGAGAGAATGTCTGTGCTGGGCATGGAGCCTGATGTGGGGCTCAATATCACAACCCTGAGATCAGGACCTTAGTGGAAATCAAGAGTCAGAGGCTTAATCAACTGATCCACCTAGGCACCCCTCAAATAGATTTATTTTCTAAAATTTTTTAAAAATGCAGTTTGAACTAAGGTTCACTTAACAACACAACACCCAGATGGTTATATTATGATGATATATTGTAATTATATATTGCAATCTCTGATTCCTCCATGTTATAAAAAACACCATGTCAATCTAAGCAATGGAAGTAAAAAGAAAAAATAAAAGTAAAGTAAGATAAAATTAAGAATATAAGGAAGGAAGGAAGAAAAAGCTATACATTTTAATATGTTTAAATAAAGTGGTTTATATAATCTTAGCACAAAACTTGTGCCTAAAAAGTTTCATAAATTATTACTCCAGCCAAAAATCAGTCAAGGTGAGCATAGTTATTTAATTAAGCAAATGTTTATCAATATCACTTTCCAAAGTGGAGGACAACTGTATAAAGTGGTTGGTATGCTGGCTAAGCTTGTACAGAATGATCTCACCATTCATGTCTTTGATGTCAAATAGTTTACATTTTCATCCTTAATACATTAATATCACTGGATCATGTTCATATTCTAAATTCAAACTTGCCTATATCTAATGATTGATATTTCTAATAATTGCCTGCAAACCAATAATGCGGTTTAGCAACATCATCACAATTCCAAAGCAATGCTGGTTTTGAAATTATTTAGACATCTTATTGAATCTTACCATCCTTAATTTTTACAATCAGTGGAGTTGACACTTAAGAAGGATGTTAGTAGTGATATGAAACACAGAAGTCATAAATACTGAATTGAGAACATATGAAAAAATATTGTATGTAAAATGAAAACCTAAATCGATCTTTTCAGAATTTATACTTTTTGATTGTGTTTTGAACTTTAAAGAACAAAATTAAAGATGTAAATATTTAATGAAATGTCGAGAAAGGGAATTTTGAATTTTATGTCTAAAAGTGAAAATAATTAAAAATTGGGTGGTATTATTAAGTTCTCTGGAAAAAGAAACATGTTTTGCAAAATGTTTTCTTCTTCTACTTTCCATGTCAACATCAGTACAATATTAAAAACTGGTTGCATTTAAAACTAAAGGAATGTCAGCAAATTTTTATTGTACAGATTAATGGTTTAAGTCTTGTTCACATATCCTGTTAAACCAGATGTTTCTTGGTGAGCCCATTTCAGTTGAAATGTTCTCTGGCTATGAAATTGAGAAGGTAATCTTTTTGTACCTACACTCTGTGTCTAACTTCAGGTCCAACTGGAGTCATAGTTTTTTGTTTTTTTCATTTTGTTTTGTTTTGTTTTTCCCGATCATAAGTATATGACAAAGGTCTTCCTTATTGTTTTCACTATATACACAAAATTTATTAATCTTCTTACATACAATCCAAATACCACCAACTTTGAGAACCTCTCCAAATACCGCCTGACAATAAGGATGCAACCACTGATATTTTCAACACTTGGTTCATAAGGATAGAATTATTCCTATGTCAATCTCTTTCTCTGACTTAGCTCTATCCAACAGAAATAAAGTGTGAACCATACATGCAATTTAAAATTTTCCTGTAGCTACATTTAAGGTAAAATAACTTTAATAATACAATATCATTTAATGCAAATATGCAAATCTCTTTTATAATTTCAATGTTACTGGTGCACAAATTATTATGGAGAGATTTTATGTCCTTTTAATTTTTTTTTAAATTAAGTGTCTTCCAAATCCTGTGTCACTTTACCATTAGAGCACATTTCTTTTTGGACCAGTCATATTTCAGATGCTCAATACCTTCATATGGCTAATAGCTGCCCTCTTGGACATTACAGATCTACACTTGATTTTTGATTGATTGATTTCATTCACTGAGCCTTATTTATCCATTTATCTATTTCCTTAACTTTCTCCTTTATCTTTTTACTTTGAGGAAAATATAAATAATTTAGACCTACCTATTTCCATCCTAGTCTTCACACTTAGATTTCATCACTTTATTTAATGGCAGAATACCATTTTCCTCCTGGCTTCTGCTGAAATATATCTGCAGGGATCTTCACTGTCAGAAGCATTATTACTGAATCATTTATTGATACTTTATGTGTAAAATGTGACATTAATTGTTCATTATACAATATGTAGCAAATACTATGACATACATATTATAACCCCACTTTTAAGTGGAGGTTATTTGAGACTCAAAGATTGAACAACTTCGACACAATTATTAAATGGTCAAGCTAGGATTCAACCCTAACCTAGACTTCTCTCCAATATACAGCATATCAAGGAGCAACATGTAAGATTGACTGGATCCTCTGTTGTGATAGAGATAGAGTATGGATATGACCAATATCCGATAGAGTACCGGATATATCTGGTAAGTGGTGACTGAGAAATGAAAAGATGACAGGAAATGGAGGCATCCAAAGTAACATTAAAAACAATCTTTCCTGGATGCCCAGGTGGCTCAAGTTGGTTAAGCATCTGACTTTGGCTCAGGTCATGATCTCCCTAGGGACCAAGATCCACTTAGGGCTCCCTGCTTGGAGGGGAGGCTGCTTCTCCCTCTCCTCCCTGCTCATGCTCTCTTGCTATCTCTGTCTCTCAAATAAATACATAAAATCTTTAAAACAACAACAACAATCTTTCCAGATAGGATGAAGCCTATATTAGCTTCCAAAAGTTTTTCTCTTCCTTTTAAAACTTTCCTTCATAATGTTAAATAATAAGCTAAATCCTCTTCTACAACTGCATTTTTTCCTAGTCCTGAAACATTTGGGATCAACGTAACTCCATAGATCTGTGAATAAATACAAACCATACAAACAATAAATACAAACATGTAAAATAAACATGATTTCTATGTGTGATCTGTATAAATTAATGAATATACATTTGCATGATCTCCAGTTATATTTGAATTGAAAATGAGATCAAAAGCAAACATTTGCCAACATGTAGCTTGTTTTTGTAGTTGTTGTTGTCTATTAGTTCATTAGCTTCTGCTAGATTTTTCCATTATTAAAAAGTAACTGATTTTTAACAGTGTCAAAAAGACTTGGGGGGATCTATATATCTGCTAGGAAATTATTACCTGCCTTATAATCTTTTTTTTCACAGAGGTTGTCATTCTAGTTAAGGTTAGGTCATTTATTTTTGTTCCAATTGCTTCCTGATGAGAGTCAAAGTTGGTAATGAAAGCACATTTATGAATTTTGCCTCATAGGCACAGATCAAAGATCATGAGATCATAGGTTTTCATAGGGCTGGTTGTGCAAATGTTCTATAGTGGTTTAAACTTTCTGTTATTAAAAAACAAAACTTTGATGTATCACTAATTGGCTTTAACACCATTGAAGAGGTGCTGAAATCAGTAGGCAAGAAATTTTTAGCAGTAGGTAGAACATGGAGAACTTTGAGAATCACCATATGCTTTCAGAAATTCAGGCATTAAAACACAAGTCCAAAAAAGGAGTCAGAACTCAAATTTTCTGTTATTATTTTTAAAACACAGCTTCATTATAATTTCTACAAAGCTACTGTAAGTGTTCTTACAAATTCTAAAAAACTTAAGTTGTTACTTCACAGTTTTTATTTATTTATGTATTTATTTTTAAAGATTTTATTTATTTATTTGACAGATCACAGGTAGGCGGAGAGGCAGGCAGAGAGAGAGAGAGAGAGAGAGAGAGAGGTGGGGAAGCAGGCTCCCTGCTAAGCAGAGAGCCCGATGCAGGGCTCAATCCCTGAACCCTGGGATCATGACCTGAGCTGAAGGCAGAGGCTTTAACCCACTGAGCCACCCAGGTGCCCCCACAGTTTTTATTTTTGTAGACAACTACTTGTTATATACAATGCATTGTAACACCTAATGTGCAATGAAAGATAGAATTACAAAGGTCATTCTTCTCTGGTAAGTTGTGTACACTTGAATAAATATCTGTATCAGAAACTCCAGTATTCATGAAATAAGGAAATATGTCAGACAACTGTCTTACAAGATGTCTTGAATTGGGTTGTTTGATTTTACTATCTCAGTACATGCTTTCTAAAATCACGTTTCTTAAATTGATCAATAAAATAACCTCTACCAACTCATGGGAAAAATATAGAATTTCACTTTTACTACAAGAAACTAAAAATAACTTTCTTCATCTACTATAATTGGTCATTTTTTACTAGAAGCGGTCATTCTCAAGGACATTCTGAGAACTTATTTGTAGTAAATAGAACATATACTTAATGTTTCCCCAGTTATAGTGACATTTTTACATTCAGACAAACATATTTGTTCTTATTCCACTTGGTGACTAAAGGATGCATTCATATAATGCATAAACATCACCATGTCTAATATGACAATCTTTTCATCACACCAAAAAGAAATCCCATATAAATTAGGAGTAACTCTGTATTCCCTCCCATTTCCTACCTGTCAACCTTGGGCAACCACTAATATACTTTCTATAAACTTTATTAGATTATGCCATTTCTTTTCAAAGAGGCTTCTTCTGGGCAGTGAGGAAAAGATACACACATAAATATGTCAATAACAATGTGAATTTCACTCTATATTTTCTTATTTTTTAAGATTTATTTATTTATTTGAGCAAGAGAGTGGATGCAAGTTGGGGGGATAGTTTTACTAGTAAATTCTTTGAAATATATAAGGAAAAAATAGTATCAAGTCATAAAAAACCTTTTAAAAATCAAGGAATAAAGAACCTTTTGAACTCTGATTTGTAAGAATTCTTATAATAAAACATGCCCAAGATATTTTAAGAAAAGAACATTATAAGTTAATACCCTCATGAACACAGGAAAAAAGTACTTATCAAATTATGAGGAAATATATATACAATATATATATAAATATATTAATTATATATTTTATACAATTATAATATGTATATCTTCTATTAAATCTCTATCTATATATCTTATCTATATCTATATCATCTGTAATACACCATCAAATGCAAATTATCCTAGTAATATACTGTTTGCTTAAAATTTTAAAAAATCAAAAATAAATATTCACTTGCAAAAACATGAAATTAGACCTTACCTCACACCATTGTTGAGGAAGAAAGATTTTACTCTTCTCTTTAATGTTGCTTTCAGCTGATCTAAAAATTAAATTGACGTGAGACTGATTAGCGGGAGAAAATCATATTTAGTCATGTACATATAAGGAGTCCACATGAGAGATACCAAAGACAGGAAAAATGTGGTACATACATCATTCTGGACTAAGATAAAGAGAATAGGGATCTGAGGCTTCAAAGGGAAGAAAGGCAATTGCCAGAAATCATTAAAAGATTAGGTGTTTGATAAACAAATATTTGCTGGGTCATCCAGAACCAATGACAAAGAGAGGATTTTGATCAAAAAGGCCTTGCTAGGTTGTTATCTGTCTACCATACATGGTTCATATTATACTATGGTTATTTGTGGTGATAGCTACCTTTGTGGTCCTCTGTCTAAATTCTTTTAGGCAGTTAGGTGGGAGGCAAAAAAACTTTTTTAGTCTTCTGTTTCTTTTCTTTTTTTTTTTAAGATTTTACTTATTTATTTGACAGAGACCACAAGTAGGCAGAGAGGCAGGCAGAGAGAGGAAGAGGAGCAGGCTCCCTGCCAAGCAGAGAGCCCGATGTGGGGCTCAATCCCAGGACCTTGGGATCATGACCTGAGCTGAAGGCAGAGGCTTTAACCCACTGAGACACCCAGGCATCCCTAGTCTTCTGTTTCTTAAAAATAATCAGCTGAAAATAATCCACATGTCAAAGAGACACACTTTAGGGTGGCAATTTTCCTCTCCTATGCCATGCATAAAAAGTAATTCAAAATATATCATAAACCTAAATATAAACATAAAAGTGATAAAACTCTAAAAAAAAAAACCCATAGGAATGAATCTTCATGTGATAACTTGAGTTAAGCAAGTTAAGTTGAGTTAAGTTAAGCAAAGGTTCTGTAAATATGTATATAAGGATAGTCAAAACAATATAGAGAAAGTATATTAGAGGACCTACACTGTGAGTCTCAGTATTTGAGAATATCAGAATGACTATTTGATGTAATTATTTTTCCTATTTTTACAATAAGCTTCATAATAATGGTTTAGTGTGTTTTGAGATTCTAGCTAATGACATTTTTAGTAAGTTGGTCATATATCTCACTTTGCCTAAAACACTATTGATTTTTTTTCAAATGTAGATAATATTTTTTATTGTGTTATGTTAGTCACCATACAGTACTATTGATTTATGCCTACTGCTCATCTGTTTTTTGTTTCATGTCTATTTTTTAAATAGGCTTTATTATTTTTAGTTCAGTTTTAAATTTATAGGAAAATTGAGAAGATAGCTTAAATATCTTTATTATTAATAATTTACAGAAATATGGTACATTTTTTAAAATAACTAACAAATATTGAAATATTATTATAAATTTAAGTCAGTTTATTAAATTTTATTTAGTTTTTACCTAATGTCCTTTCTCTATTCCAGGAGTCCACCCACAATATCATGTTAATCTAGTTATTGTGTTTTATTAGGTATCTCTTAGTTGTGAGAATTCCTCAGACTTTCTTTGTTTTGGAGGCCTTGACAGTTTTGAGAAGTACCAATCAGATATTTTGTAGAAAACCTTTGTATTGCAATAAATCTGATGTTTTTCTCGGGAATGGATTCATGGGAGGAAGAACACAGAGGTAAATTGCCACTGTCATCACATCATATCAAGTGTAAATACAGTCAATGCGATTTATGACTTTTGAAGTTGACCATGATCAGCTGGCTGTGTTAGTGTTTGTCAAGTTTCTCTTCTATAGAATTTTTATTTTTTTCTTTGTCATACAGTCTCTTAGGAAGGAATCACAATGTGCATAAGGAGTGGGAAGGTATGCTCCCTTCTTTGAGAACACAGTATCTATATAAATTATTTAGAATTATTTGGCATGGGAGAGTTGTCTTTCCTTCTTATTTATTAATTTGTTTAATCATTTATTTCTATCAGTATGGATATTTATGTTATACTTAGGTTATAATCCAGTACTACTTATTGATTCTTTTGCTCATATTGCTTCCGTTGTAGACATTGGGTAATTTTTAAGTGGGTTGCTGTGGTCTTTGACATATCTTCATGTCATCAGTGTTGTGTTGTGTTTTGTTTTTAGCACTTTTTTTTATAACAGCATTTAATAACAGCATTAAAACCAAAACCTGTGGGCTGGGTTTACTCGTTGTCACTAAGGTATTATTACTAAGGTAAACACAAGTGTTTACTTGTCAGCTAACAGAGCAAGGAAGTATGTGTGTATACTAAATCATATATGCACATATATCTACCAATGTTTCTGTATAAAACCAATTGTATTAATATTTAGCTAAACTCGAGCTATAGTTGTTTCTGACTCTAATCAATTACCACATAAGTCATTCTAACTTATTTCTCTTGCTTATCTATAAAGTTCCATTCTAACAGTGAGAAACCAGGCTCCCACCATCTGCAGTCTATTTACTTAATTATCCAATTCTGGTATAAATATACCATGGAAAAAATTTTATCAACAACTTGTCAGTTCCTTTGCCATTAGTCTTGCAGATTCCTCTCATTTCCAGAGTTACTTAGTTCAACATCTCTCTCTGCCTTTCTTTTCAGTGAGGTTTCTTCTTATATTTGTAGTACAGTTGGATTCTCTTGTCCTACTCTGCATTCCTTCCTGGAATCCCCAACCTCCTAAATAATTTCTTGAATTGATATATATTAAGATAAATTGTCTGCACTAAAACATGCTGGGTTCTGACAGATGTATGTACCTACCATTAAACTATCATAGAAAATACTTTCACCTCTTTAAATTCCCCTGTGCTTTATTGAATCCCCTTTCCTTCCCTCCAAACCCTTGTCAGTGTTGATCTTTTTACTTTTTTTTTTATAATTTATCTTTCAAAATGTCATATAATTCAATTATAGAATAAGTAGTCTTTTCAAACTGATTTTTTTAACTTAACACTATCCATTATGTTTTTTATAGCTTGATAGAATTTTTTTAAGTCACTGAATAGTATTCTATTTTCTGGGAGTTCTATAATTTGGTTTATTTATTCACCTATTAAAGGACAACTTGGTTGCTTCCAGTTCAGAGTGATTAATGAATAGAGCTTATAAAAATAAACATGGGCAGGGGCGCCTGGGTGGCTCAGTGGGTTAAAGCCTCTGCCTTCGGCTCAGGTCGAGATCCCAGAGTCCTGGGATCAAGCCCCGAATCGGGCTCTCTGCTCAGCAGGGAGCTTCCCTTCCTCTCTCTCTCCCTGCCTCTCTGCCTACTTGTGGTCTCTGTCAAATAAATAAATAAAATCTTTAAAAAAATAAATAAATAAAATAAACATGGGCAGGTTTTTGCATGGATATGTTTTTAGAACACTCATTAGTTTTTTGTTTTGTTTTGTTTTGTTTTTTTCACAAGTAGGCAGAGAGGCAGGCAGAAAGAGAAGCAGGCTCCCTGCTGAGCAGAGAGCCCAATGTGGGCCTCGATCCCAGGACCCTGGGACCATGACCTGAGCCGAAAGCAGAGGCTTTAACCCACTGAGCCACCCTGGCCTCCCTGCATGGATATGTTTTTAAATGAATTGAGTAAACACCAATTAGCTACCTGTTGGATTGGATGGTAAGACTGTATTTAGCTTTGCAAGAAACTACCTCTCAAAATGGTAGTACCATGCAGCAATCCCACTAGCAACAAATGAGTTTCTGTTGCCCTGTGTTCTTACCAGGATTAGGCAATATCAATATTTTTGGAATTTTTTTTTTGGATTTTTTTTCTTTTTTTTTTTAGCATTGTATTTTTTTTTATTTAATTTTTTTATAAACATATAATGTATTTTTATCCCCAGGGGTACAGGTCTGGATTTTACTTACTATAATAGATATGTGGTGGAAACTCATTATCTTTTTTTTTTTTTAAGATTTATTTATTTATTTTTAGAGACAGAGAGAGAAAAAACCTTAAGCAGACTCCTGCTGAGCACGGAGCCCATTGGGGAACTCAATCTCATGACCCTGAGGTCACGACCTAAGCTGCAACCAAGAGTTATACACTTAACTGATTACACCACCCAGGCACCCCACTCACTGTCCTTTAAATTTGTAATTCCTTAGTAGCAAGTAATGTTGAGCATCTTTTAATGTTTTTTCACCACTTGTATATCTTCTTTGGTGAAGTGTCTGTGTGTTTTTGTCCACTTAAATAAATTGTTATTTATTTTCTTGTTGAATTTTAATCTTCTTTATATATTTTGGATACTTTACCAGATGTGTGTTTGAAAAACAATTTTTCAGGGTACCTGGGTGGCTCAGTTGCTTAAGTGTCTGCCTTCAGCTCAGGTCATGATCCCAGGGTTCTGGAATCTAGCCCCATTTGGGCTCCTTGCTCAGTGGAGAGCCTGCTTCTTCTTCTCCCTCTGCCTCTACCCTCTGGCTCATCTCTCGTTCTCTCCTTTTCTCTATATTAAATAAATAAATAAAATGTTTTTTAAAATAAAAATGAATAATTTTCTTAGTCTATGACTATAATTTCATTCTTTAACAGTATATTTCACAAAACAGAAAATCTCAATTGTAATAAAATCTAACATCAATTTTTTCTTCCATGGGTCATGCTTTTGGCATTGTACCTAAAAACTCAGGTTCAAAACATAACTTTATGCAGATTTTCTCCTATGCTTGACTCCAGAAGTTCCATAGTATTATGCTTTGTAATTAGAGTGTGGACCATTTTGAATTTTTGAAAAAAAGTTATAATTTCTCTGTCTAGATTGATTGACTGATTTTGCATATAGATGTCCAACTGTTGCAGCACCATTTGTTGAAAAGACTCTCCTTTTCCCACTGAAATGCCTTTCTGCCTTTGTCAGAGATTGGTTAACTATATTTATGTGGATCTTGATTCTAATTTATTGATTATTATGTTTATCATTTGGCCAATACCCCCCTGTCTTGATTACCATAGTTTTATAGTATGTCTTGAAGTCAGGTAGTGTTATTCTTCCAACACTTTCATCAGTATTATGTTGCCTTTTTCTGACTTTTGCTATCCCACATTAAGGTTAATTAGCTTGGATTATTTCTTGGTTTCTGTTTTGTATTTTTTATTTTTTTAATTATTGCTGTTTAAATTTAGAAGTCCAGAAGTAGAGGGGCACCTGGGTCGCTCAGTTCATTAAGCGTCTGACTTTGGTTCAGGACACGATATAAGGGTCCTGGAATAGAGCCTTGCATTAGGCTCCCTGCTCCTCAGGAAGTCTGCTTCTCCTTCTGCCCCTCCTCTCATCTTCACCTCCCCCCAAATAAAAAAAATCTTAAAAAAAACAAAAGATGTCCAGAAGTAGATATCATGGGAATAGAAAGTATATTTCTGACTCTCCACAAAGCATTTGTTTCTGTAATGTGGAAACTCTTCTGGATCAAAAGTAAGAGATTGCAAGCCATAATGAATAGCATTGGTATTATTTGGGTCTAAATGGTGATCAGGGAAGTATGAATAAAAAAACATAATTGTAAAGACTGTGGGGGCAGAAAAGTTTTCACTTCTTCTAAATTACATATAGTTAGGACTATGTTTTCGTGGCCTTCATTAAGTACATACAGAGTGCTGAACAAAGGGCCAGGCATGTATCAATCATCCAATTTATTCAGTATACTCACAAGCTTAAGACCTCACATTACTGCAGAACTTAGAGAGCTAGAAATAAAATCCAGGTCTAAAGTTGTAAACCTTTTGTGATCTGTTCCACACAATTTCTATCCTCTTTCACCGGTTCTTCATTCTGATTTATGCTTTACTTTCTTTCTACCACATGGTAAGGAAAAATGTGTGCTGATTATTTACTTGGTTCCCTTTTTAATATTTTATCTTTCTATCAAGTGTTCATCTGTGTTTTCTGAACATGCCCATTCATTCATTTGTTATTTATATTGCACTATTTATCAGGTACAAGTGCTGGCCTTGTTCTAAGTACTGGGCATTCCATCCAAACAACAGTTAGTGCTTGTTGTGTATGAGTCACTTTAATATCTCACAACAACAACCTATGATGTATGGACTATTACAACCCACAAGTCACAATAGAAAAAATCTTAAACAAAATGTTTATAGGTGTGACAGAGCTGGAGAATAAACCTAGGTAGTGTGACTCTGCTTCCCACCATTTAACTACTAGAATGTACCAATTCTCGGTCTCAGAGTGATGAACTTGACAGAAAAGGTCTATCCTTTTATAGTGCTGGCTCTCTAATGTGGGAAAGTAGCAAACGGCAAGTAAAGAAGTTATAAATTTCAAATAGTGGTAACTGGTATTTACTGTTAATAACAAAAATTCAACTGAGTTGCTTAAAAGATCAAATTAGCTTTATTGAATGGTTCATGTATCAGGTAGCATCCAATTTAACAAATAGAAAGAATCTCCCTTGAGCTGAAGAAAAGCAAATGTTTTTAAATATAATGTTAAAAAGAAAACCAAAGGCCCAAAATGGCATCATTTAGGTTACAGCCCAAGTCAGTAAACCAGGGCTTAATACCTAATCTAATTGCAGTTTCATCCTCTCCCAGAAATAATAAGGCTTAAGTGGAGAGTCGGGAATTTTCTGATAAGCAACAAAGGGGTAATTTGTTGAATGGGCCTTCTCCATCCCCTCCAAAGAAAGATGAGATAATCTGAATAGTAACTCCCCCTTCCCTTCCCTGTAAGGGAGAGTGATTGACCTGAAACAACCTTGTCTTTTCTTTTGCTTATAACTTCTTTGCCCCATCCTCCTTTCTATAAAAACCTTCCATTTTGTATAACTCCTTAGGGTTCTCCTCTGTTTGCTAGATGGGATGCTACCCAGTTCATGAATTGTTTAATAAAGCTAATTAGGTCTTTAAAATTTATTCAGTTGAAATTTTGTTTTCTAACAGTAGAGAGAGAGTAGAAAAAAGTGAAATTATTAACCAAAAACTCATTGTTTTAGGCAAGGTCACCTTCCTAAGGTGGGACAGAAAGAGTCTATCCCTAAATAACCTAGTGCTGACCAGGAAATTTCAGGTTCACTGGTTAAAGGTTACATTCCTTAGATGGTTAAAACTGCAGTTAGGTTAGATAGTAACTTGAACTGCTGATGTTGAAGAGGAAAATTACCCAGAGCAGGCCCAGGTCAGGAGGCCCCCAAAAATGTAGAGTTACTAACAATAAGCTAGAGATAATCAGAAGCCCTACTGGGAGCAAGAAATAATCAGCCATCCCTGCTTCTGTAAACAGGCTTCCCACCACAGGCTCCCTGCACTACTGGTCCTGCCTGAAGCATCCTGCTCCCCCAGTTTAAACCTACCTACCAGCAGTCAGCACAGCCCTTGGAACCTGACTGCCTGCAGTCCCCCATAAAAGCCCTATAACCCCACTGTCCAAGGCCCAGAACTTCCAGCACGAGCTCATCTGGGTCTGCCAGGCGTAAAATAAATCTGAGTTCTCCTGCTTCTCCAAGTGTCACTTTGATGTGGGAAACAGAGGCAGAAGAAAAATTATTAAATTTTCTTACCTACTGACAAGCCCTTAAAAGAGGAAGAGTGACTCTCCTCTAGGGAATCAACTACCCCCACCTTAAGGCTTTGCTAAGGGCAAAGGACAATCCTAGCCTGTCGGGCCCCCTACCCCCAACCAGGATCCTGTAAGTCTACTTTAACAATTCCTTTGGAAACTTTATCTCTAAACCTCCAAGATAGTGTCAACAATCAGTCCCAAGCATATGGCCCACTGATATACATCTAAAGAGTCTCAGGAAAAGGTTTTATTACTGGTAATGAATAACCTTTTCCCCAGACAATGGCTAGCCCCTCAAGGTCCTAGAAACCTTGCTTCCAAAATTCCTTAGAGACTTACATCATCCCTAATCCCCTTCCCAATTTACAAGTATACAATAGACCACTCCTCACATCCCAGGGCAGCAGCTCTTCCTGCCCACAGGTCCTGTCCCCGTGCTTTAATAAGCCACCATTTTGCACCAAAGATGTCTCAAGAATTCTTTCTTGGTCATTGGCTCCGGACCAATTGGCTCACCCCACCAAACTACACCTATGTTCTAGAACTTCATCAACTTGGTCTCTTGCTGGTCTGATCATTTTCTGCAACAATGTGGGCCCTTAACATAAATGACTCCATTTTGGGTTTGTGGTTTACTTTTCAATATTATAACAATGGTTAACTTAGAAATAATAATAGCTTAAAATTGAAAGAAAGAAAGAAAGAAAGAAAGAAAGAAAGAAAGAAAGAAAGAAAAAGAAAAGAAAGAAAGAAAATTTTAATTTCATTTTCTTATTTTACTCAGTGTCTATATATAATCTACTGACATTGAAAAGATTTCAAAAGAAACCTCATCAAATTATAAAAAAGTAGTGTAGGGGTGGAAAAGTTAATTGAGTAACTATGGAAAATGGCCAAAGCCCTTACCTAAATTACCACCTTCAGCTAAAGACAAAAGGAGGAGTTATGATGGGGAGTCAGTTAAGGGAAGTTGCCAGCAAAAGCAGTATAAACAAGAGTAAGGTTGTTATGCAAATTGAAGTTGTCTTCTCCATTAAGAGTTTCCAGAAATTTAGAGTCATCCCCCTCTTCCTGGCATAGCTAGGAAGGCACTGCTACAAATGGAGATTTATCCTGTTTGGAAATCCATTTTTAACTTTTAACTGCCCACAAGACTTAACTACTAATAACCTACTATTTACTGGAAGCCTTATCAATAACATCAACAGTTGATTAACACACATTTTGTATATTGTATGTATACTGTACTCTTCAATAAAGGAAGTTAGAAAAATATTATTAAGCGAATCATAAGGAAGAGAAAATATTTACAGTACTAAGCTGTATTTATTGAAGAAAATCTACATGTAAGTGGACCCCCATAGTCAAAGATTGGACTCCTTGGTTTCTTTCACTTTATGGTGTTCTTCTCAAAGAGGAGGGGAGGTAGCTCTTTCCATGGGTGGAAAAAGAGATGGAGATTAAGGAATACACATGTGATGAGCACCATGTATTGTATAGAAGTTCAAATCATTATATTATATGCTTGAAACTGATATTATGCTGTATGTTAACTAACTGGAATTTAAATAAAGAGTAGGTGATTCATATCTACTCTCCAAAATGGATGGTGATTGCAGTGTTCAGAGACAATTTCTCAGGTTCCAAAGAAATAATTCAGTAGCTGTTTATAGATGAATACTATATTCCAAATATCTCTGACCTGATGCTGCTCCATGTCCTTTTGTAAATATCTACCAAATGATATTAAATAATTGAATGAATACTAATCATTTTTTTTCTACCCACGTCAGCGAGGTCACTTCCTCTTAAACTCAAATGACTTTTAAATGGAATTCTCCTAAAGTCATTTCAATTCTGAAAACCTTTTCTACAACAGTGGGAAAACAAATTGAGTGTACATGGATTAGGATGAATTCCAAGTCATAAGATTTAAAGTAAAACAAAACAAACAAACAAAAAATTTGGTGGAGAACAAGACACAGGAAAAAAACCTTTTGTAGATAATCACTTTGGCATAATGAAAAGCAAATTCACAGAATTTTTTTTTTTTTTTGAAGCTGCAGAAGATCCTGGAATGTTTCACAAATAATGTTAAAAGAAAATATTTTAGTTTATAATACTCTTAAGAGGCAGTAAATACTATCTGTATCATTTCATTTAGTGCTTTCCTCCATCACAAATCCAAAGTTGTTGATGTTGAAGTAATTAGGACACTGGGTCTTGATTTCTCTGACCTCATTCCTATTCTCAAACAAGATAGCTCCTCTAGCTAGCCACAGGCTTCTTTGCTGTTCTTTTGTTTTCATTTGCACCTACTCTTACCTCTATCTGAACTTTTCTTCTTTCTAATGTATGAATGGCTTGCAAGTCTCTGCTCAAATGTTACCAACCACACAGAAGCCTGACTTGACTATTCTGTCTAAAATAACACCGCACCACCCCAAAATCTTTATTCCTTTACCCTACTTTATTTTTCCTCATAAGCCTTATCACTGGATTACTATGTAATTTTTTACTTATTGTCTGCCCCCTCGACTAATTCCAAAGGAGTCAGATCTTCATTTTGGCAATACAGACTATATATCTAAAGCTTAAAATGGTGCCTAGCATATAGCAGATGCTAAATAAATACTAGCTGAAGTAGTAAATGAGTGAATAAATGAACAGTACATTTATTGTTTCTTATAGATGGTAAAATATTTATGAGATTTATAAATTAATTTGTAATATTGGTCAATTAATAGAATTTTCTCAGTTTATTTTTTAAATTAAGAAGATGAAGGTGAAATTCATATAACATAAAATTAAAGATTTTAAAGTGTACAAGTCAGTGGCATTAATTACATTAACAGTGTTGTACAACCCCTACCAATTATATCAAGCTCTAAAACACTTTTATCACTCCAAAGGAAAACCCTATGCCCAGTAAATTTTCACTCCCCTTTCTTTTGTTCCCACACCACCAGGCAACTGCCAATCTATGGTCTGTCTCCAGATTAACCTACTCTAGATATTTCACAGAAATTAAATCATGTAATATGTGACCTTTTGAGGCTGCATTCTCTTATTCAGCATAATGTTTGAAAGGTTCTTCCACATTGTTGTAGCATGTGTCAGGACTTTCTTTTCTAATTATGACTGAATAATATTATTGTATGTATACATTACATTTTGTTTATCCACTCATCAGCTGGTGGATATTTAGGGTGTTTCTACCTTTTGGATGTTGTGAATAGTGCTGCTCTGAATATCAGGTACAAGTATTTGTTTAAGAACCTCAAACAAGCTGAATTTTCTGAGTTGAATTTCCAGTTTTATTTTATTTTATTTTTTAATAAAAATTGTATATATTTAAGGTATACAATATGAAGATTTGATACACATATACATAATGAAATGATTGCTACAATTGATTTGGGTATATCCTATAAGTAGAATTGCTGGGTCTTACATTTCTGCTTAACTTTTTTTTGAAAAAAGATTTATTCATTTATTTGAGAAAGAAAGACAGAGAGAACATGTGTGAGTTGGGGGAGGGACAGAAGGAGAGAATCTCAAGCAGACTCACTGCTGAGCTTGGAGCTGATGCAAGGCTCTATCTCAAGACCCATGAAATCATGACCTGAGCCAAAATCATGAGCCAAATGCTTAACCAACTTACCAACCAACTTAACCAACCAACAATAGGTGCCCCTCTATGTTTAATTTTTTGAAGAACAACCAAACTTTCCAACCGGGCTGCACTATTTTACATTCACACCAGCAATTTCTCCGTATTGTCTCTACATTTATTATTTTCCTCCCCTACACACCACTCAGTTTATACACTGAGTATAAACTGGCATCTCATTGTGGTTTTGATTCACGTTTCTCTAATTATTAATGATGTTGAGCATATTTTCAAGTACTTGTTAACTATTTGTGTATCTTCTTTGGAGAAATGTCTATTTAATTCTTTTGCTTGTTTTGTAAGTTGGGTTATCTGTGTTTCTGTGGTTGAGCTACAGATGTTCTTTACATAGTCTAGATACTAGACTACTCATAGAACTGATTTGTAAATATTTTCTACCATTCTGTGGCTATTTTTCTTAATAAGGTCTTATGTTGCACAAAAGTTTTTAATTTTGATAAACTCCAATTTATCAATTTTTCCTTTTGTTGCTTGTGCTTTAGTGTCACATCTAAACAATCAATTGTGTAATCCAAGCCTATAAATATTTATTTATTTTCTTCTAAGAGTTTTGTTTTTAGGTCTTATATTTAAGCCATTGATTTAATTTTTATATATGGTTATGAAATAGGGACCCAACTCATTCTTTTGCATTATTATCTTAGCTCCATTTGTTGAAGAGACTGTTATCTCACTGAATCTTCTTGATCTTTTATTGAAATCAATTGGCTGTAGACACATGGGTTTATTTCTAGACTCTCAATTTTATTCCACTCATTCATAGGTCTGTCCTTATGCCATTCCACAGTGGTTTGATACTGTGGTTATCTAGTAAGTTTTGAAATTGGAAAGTGTGAGTTAGACAACTTTGTTCCTTTTCAATATTGTTTTGGCTTTTTGAGGTTCCTTGCAACTCAATTTTTGTTTTTTTTTGTTTCATATTATTTGGGGACTCTGTCATTAGGTACATGTATAATAGTTACATATTCTTGATGAATTGTCTCTTTTATCAACATATAATATCCTTAGTTTCTCAAAACAGTTTTTGAGTTAGTCTATTTTTTCTAATATTTGCATAGTCATCTCTGCATTCTTTTTGTAATTATTTGTGTAGGAAATCTTTCCCACTCTTCTATATTCAACCTATTTGTACCTTGTGAGCTAAAATAAGTCTCTTGTATGCATTAAATTAATTAATGGTAAGAAAGAACTTCTTTCATTTCCAATTTGTTTTCTATAGGTCATATCTTTTTCCTCAGTTTCCTCATTTTCTCCTTTATTGTCTTCTTTCATGTTTAATTGCTTTTTTCATAATCTATCATTTTGGTTTCCTTTTTCTATTCTTTATATAATTTAGTAATTCTTAGTGATTACTCTGAGGATTACAAAAAACGTTTGAATGTATGACAAGCAAATTTAAATTAATAACAACTTAGCAGGACGCCTGGGTGGCTCAGTTGGTTAAGCAGCGTCCTGGGATTGAGTCCCACATCCGGCTCCTTGCTCAGCAGGGAGCCTGCTTCTCCCTCTGCCTTTGCCTGCCTCTCTGTCTGCCTGTGCCTGCTCTCTCTCTCTCTCTCTCTGACAAATAAATAAATTAAAAAAAAATAATAATAACAACTTAGCTTCTGTAGTATAAGAAAACTGCTTCTATATCACTCTATATCCTTCTTTATGTTATTGTTGTCAGAAAGTACACCTTTATACATTGTCTGCCTATTAGCATGGATTTATACTTGTTGTTTTATGCATCTGTATTTTAAATCTTAGAGTTAAAAAAGAGATTTACAAATAAAAAATACAATAATATTGGAGTTTGTATTTATCTAGCTAGGTAACTTTACCAATGTTCTTTATTTCTTCATATAGCTTTAAGTTACTATCTAGTGCTCTTTCATTTCTGCCTGAAGGACTCCTTGTCACATTTCTTGTAGGGCAGGTCTACTAGCAACAAACTCCTTGTTTCTTTTATTTAAGAATGCTTCAATGTCTCCCACTTTTGAAAAGAGTTTTGTCAGACAGAATTCTTGGTTGAATTTTTCTCTTTCAACATTTTAAATATATCATCCATTGTCTTCTGGTATCTATGGATCCTTTCTTTCTTCCTTTCTTTTCTTTTTTTAAAAGATTTTATTTATTCATTTGACAGACAGAGATCACAAGTAGGCAGAGAGGCAGGCAGAGAGAAAGAGGAGGAAGCAGGCCCCCTCCCCTGGAGCAGAGAGCCCAATGCGGGCCTCGATCTTAGGACCCTGAGACAGTGACCTGAGCCAAAGGCAGAGACTTTAACCCACTGAGCCACCCAGGTGCCCTCTTTTTTTTTTTTAATTGACTTTTTTAAAAAAAATTTATTTATTTATTTGACAGAGAGAGACACAGTGAGAGAGGGAACACAAGCACAGGGAGTGGTAGAGGGAGAAGCAGGCTTCCCACTGAGCAGGGAGCCCTATGAGGGGCTCCATCCCAGGACCCTGGGATCATGACCTGAGCCAAAGGCAGACACTTAACGACTGAGCCACTCAGGTACCCCTGGCATCTATGGTTTCTGAGGAGAAATTGACAAATATTCTCATTGGAGATCCCATCCAGTGACAAATAGCTGGGGTTTATTTATTTATTTATTTATTTTTTGCTGTTGTTGGTCTCCTTAAGATTCTGTTTGCCTTTGATAATTTTATTATAATGAGTCTTGTTGCAGATCTCTTCTTTATCCTTCTCTGAGTTTTTTAATACCTTTAATCAAATTGTTGAAGTTTTTGCCATTATTTATTCAAATATTCTTTCTTTTCTATTCTCTCCCTCCTCTTCCAATTATACATATGGGTCCTTGATGATTTCCCACAGGTCTGTGGGCTTTATCTTTCCACATTCTTTTTCTTTCTATACCTCAGATACAGATAATTTCAGTGAACTGCCTTCAAATCCACAGATTCTTTTTCTGTCTGCTCAAATCTGTTGTTGGAACCCCTACTGAATATTTCATTTCATTTACTGTACTTTTCAGCTCCAGATTTTTGTTCTTTTTATAATTTTTATCTCTTTGTTGATATTTTCCATTCATGCATGCATTGTTCCCCTGATTACCTTCATTTGTTTGTCCATGATTGGTTTTCTTTTATTCTTTGAGCTTATGTAAGAAAGTTGTTTTTTTGTTTTTTTTTTTTTTTATTTTATTTTTAAGAGAGAGAGGAGAGTGTGCACAGGGGGTGCAGAGGGAGAGGGAGAGAGAGAATCTTAAGCAGGCTCTATGCCCTGCACAGAGCCCAATACAGGGCTTGATCTCATGACCTTGAGATCATGACCTGAGCCAAAATCAAGAGCTGGACTCTCAACTGACTGAGCCACCCAGGTGCTCCAAGTAAGCTGATTTAAATTCTTCATCTACTAAGTCTAATGTCTTTGTTGTCTTAGGGGCAAGTTCTTTTCATTTTCCCTTTAAAGGGAGCATATTTTCTTGTTTCTTTGCAGGCTCTGTAATTTTCTATTGAAAACTAGACAATTTGAATATTAAAATGTAGTATCTCTAGAAATCAGATTCTTTGCCATCCTCAAGACATAGGTTTTATATGCCTCTGTTTTGTTTTTAGTGTGCAGTAATTATTCATTTAGTGACTTACATAAACTTTTTTTTGTAAGGACTAATTTGTTGTGCGTGGTCTCTAAAGTTATTATCATTTTAGCCTATGATAAACTAGTGTTTTGATAGAAATTTTCTTGAATAGCTAGAATCAAATAAAGGTGGAGGAGAAAAAGAAAAGAAGGAATAAAACTCATCTAGTCTTTGTGGATTCGCTCTGTTCGAGGACATTCCCTCAACATTTAGCCAAAGCCATTTACAACTCTGTTTTAGCCTTCATTTTTTGCTTGCACTAAAATGAACAATCAGCCAGAGGTCAAAGTTTAGTGTCTTCTCAGCAATTTTCTGAACTTGCACCCTACTCTGGGCATGAATCTAGCTTTCTAAATTCTAAATTCCCTTGTATACACAGGAGGATTTCAATGCCTTAATTCTTCAAAGAATCTCTCTCTCAGGGTTTTGGTATGTCTATTGTTTGCCTCAAAAGTATTATTATTATTACCATTATCCCTAGGTAACAGCATGTTGGCCATTTATCTTTCAATATTTTCAGGGAATGACCTCTGAATAGTCACATTTCTGTCCTGAGAACTTTCCAAATTAGGTGACACAAAAGAGAGCTCATAAATACCTACATTCCCAGTTTAGTTGATGTTTTAGTCTTGACTTATACTCAAGCTTGACAACTTAAATTTGTTTTAAAAAAAATTAAATGAAGCAAAAAGAGAAACTTGCAGGTTTCTCCCTTGGTCTATTTAATATTTCCTCCCTTGGTCTATTTAGTATGTCAGTTGCCTCCTACAACCTGAAGAAAATTTTTATATTTGGGGGAAAAGTGAGAGTAGTCCACTCATATTTTATAAAAGAAAGAAAACCCCTGATTTTTTGAACTAAATAATATGATAATGTTTTTCTTTTTAAGGTGTTTATTCTGAAAAAAAAAAAAAACCCACTTCATTAAATTAAATTGTACATGTGAAATTTGAGACTAATTTATCAATGGAAAGTCTATATATTAAAAAATATTTAATTTCATGGAAATATTTACATAGTTTAAAATGTTCTATTTTTCTATCTAATGCACTTCAGATTATATTTATGTAAACTATAAATTCTATGAATTCCATCTTACATGCTTATATAAAATTTCAAGACCAAGTACTATGAAAACATTGTTAAACATATTTGACCTGTGCTCTACTCCTAAGAGAAACAAAACTCATTCTTTTAAAGAAATTTTTAATTTCAGAATGTATTTTTTTTAAGATTTTATTTATTTGACAGATAGAGATCACAAGTAGGCAGAGAGGCAGGCAGAGAGAGAAAGGGGGAAGCAGGCTCCCTGCTGAGCAGAGAGCCCAATGTGGGGCTTGGTCCCAGGACCCTGGGATCATGACCAGAGCCGAAGGCAGAGGCTTTAACCCACTGAGCCACCCAGGCGCCCCTAATTTCAGAATGTATTAATTCTAAGTAACAGAATATGGAGGTTTCTCAAATTAATTAGGAAACCAAATTAGAATTAGAAAAGCACTCTATAAATAGAATATGGGGTTATGGTATGTGATAGCATGATCATGTGCCAACTCCAATCAACAACTATGTATTATACTCATACCTACTGACATCTACTCAGCTTCTTATAGGGCATTTACACAGGGCATATACGTATAGATCTGACACACACAAGTGTTAGGAATGTTACTGCTTTTTCACTATGCCTAAGAAAAGAGAGTGAGAAATTTGATCTCAGAATAATTCATATTATTGCTTCCATATGGCAAGTAACAAATTAGGAAAATATACATGACATCCAGAGAAATACAATGAAACTTAAGGTTAAAACCTCTGACAAGACTTCTTATTTTAGTACAAAAGGTATCATTAAGAGTGTTATTACTCATACCCACTGTTCTCTGTGACATGTTTGAAGTCGTGCATGGTGGAAAATGATATTACTGAACTACAAGTCCTTACTCTGTTTTTCCTATTAATGACACAGTCAGTAGCCCTCAGATCTCTACATTCTCTTAACATGTGAGCTCTTTTATCCCACTACAAAGAACAGATAAAGCAGCAGAAGAAAAACTTTCTGCAGACTTTCATTGAAAAAACTATAGATTTTAAAAAGAGAAATGAGGGTGGCTCTTTTCAATTGAATCCACTTTCCTTATGGGTTTGCAAGTAACTCTTCTCCACCAGCCCTCCCCAAAGCCAGATCTACCAACTTGAAATTTTCAACAGTTTGATGTAAGAATGAAAATTGACTCTTACACCATTATATTCATTGAAATGAAAACTCATTTACTTGCTGAACTACATACTAATGTATCAAAAACTCATATTTTGATGATACAAGAGTCAACTGAAAACTCTTTCTTATCTGTCCTCCCTCTAGTGTCCCATAATCCCCTCCCACTTAGGGTCCCATGATGGACACCTTTTGGATCTTTTCCCATGGAGCAATATACCCTTAAACTCTTAGTATTTATTGAAGAAAATTGGACAGCTATATGTAGAAGAATGAAACTCAACCATTCTCTTACACTGTATACAAAGATAAACTCAAAATGGATAAAGGACCTCAACGTGAGACAGCAATCCATCAGAATCCTAGAGGAGAACATAGGTAGTAACATCTTCAACATCAGCCACAGCAACTTCTTTCAAGATATGTCTCCAAAGGCAAAGGAAACAAAAGCAAAAATGAACTTTTGGGACTTCATCAAGATCAAAAGCTTCTGCACAGCAACAAAACAAGAGGCAACCCATGGAGTGGGAGAAGATATTTGCAAATGACAGTACAGACAAAAGGTTGATATCCAGGATCTATAAAGAACTTCTCAAACTCAACACACACAAAACAGATAATCATATCAAAAAATGGGCAGAAGATATGAACAGACACTTCTCCAACGAAGACATACAAATGGCTATCAGACACATGAAAAAATGTTCATCATCACTAGCTATCAGGGAGATTCAAATTAAAACCACATTGAGATACCACCTCACACCAGTTAGAATGGCCCAAATTAGCAAGACAGGAAACAACGTGTGTTGGAGAGGTTGTGGAGAAAGGGGAACCCTCTTAAACTGTTGGTGGGAATGCAAGTTGGTGCAGCCACTCTGGAGAACAGTGTAAAGATTCCTCAAGAAATTAAAAAGTAGAGCTTCCCTATGACCCTGCAATTGCACTACTGTGTATTTACCCCAAAGATACAGATGTGGTGAAAAGAAGGGCCATCTGTACCCCAATGTTTATAGCAGCAATGGCCACAGTCGCCAAACTGTGGAAAGAACCAAGATGCCCTTCCACGGATGAATGGATAAGGAAGATGTGGTCCATCTACACTATGGAGTATTATGCCTCCATCAGAAAGGAAGAATACCCAACTTTTGTAGCAACGTGGACGGGACTGGAAGAGATTATGCTGAGTGAAATAAGTCAAGCAGAGAGAGTCAATTATCATATGGTTTCACTTATTTACGCAGCATAACAAATAACACAGAGGACATGGGGAGATGGAGAGGAGAAGGGAGTTGAGGGAAATTGGAGGGGGAGATGAACCATGAGAGTCTATGGACTCTGCAAAACAACCTGAGGGTTTTGAAAGGGGGGGGGTGGGAGGTGGGGGGAGTCAAGTGGTGGGTACTATGGAGGGCATGCATTGCATGGAGCACTGGGGGTGGTGCAAAAACTATGAGTTCTGTTACGCTGAAAAGAAATTTTTTAAAAAATTAAAAAAAAAAAACTCTTAATATTTCCTGAATCCCAATCCTTAAAATGCAATGGCGTCTTATCAATTGCGAAGAGACAGCTAATTAATTTGTAAAAATGCTTGATGTTCATGAGTAGCAATCAACAGTGTTTTCAAGTATGGCCTTCTACAAAACAAATATAATTTTGTTGCGTGGTATTTGACACAAAATCACAATCCAATGAACTGAATCTAATGGGTAAACTAACAAGCACTAGAGCACATGAATTGGCATTTTGTTTAATAGTTAGAGCACACAACCCAGATGGTTAACTCAGCCATTTCACCACAGTCTGGCATATTAATAATCACTTGTGAATTGCTTTCTATTGCAGGAAAAAAAAACAGTATCACATATTCAATTTACTCACTTACTCATGAGAACATAATTGAATCATGAATATTTGTTTGCTACAAATTTATGGGAAGAAGAAAGAGCACTCTAAGGTGAAGAAATACCACAAGCAAAGAAATCATCACTAAAGGGAGAGCTTAGCATAAGGAAATAATGGTAAAGTGCTACCTTGGTTAAAATACAGAAATGTTCCAAATATTGGCCCAAAAATGAACACTGGGTCATGTTATAAAGAACTTAGAATGCTCTGCTGAAGATTTTTAAACTGATAATATAAGAATGTGAGTCATTGATAGTTTTCACACATGCACATAACATTATCAGATGTAAATTTAGAGAGTTAATTGCAGAAGCATAAAGAAAGAAAGACTGGCTTCCTGAAAGACTATTCCATGGCCTTCAAATTGATCATACAGACAGTGAATCAATCAATTAACATTGCTGTGCGTGCACTCTAAAACCTAACAACTCTCAATTTTACCCTTCCATTAAAGAGTTAATAAAATTATGTAATCTTTATATTTCTAAGTGACATGTCTATAATATCATCTAATTGAGTGTATAATAATTATTTTTAAAAACCTAATCATGAAGAAGAAATCATTTTTGACAGCCCACCTGACCTATAAGATAGTCCTAGAAGATAAAAATGAGAATGAAAATATTGAGCTAATTGGCTAACACTATTGCGCAGAATACTAAAACTTTGGCAAATCCTTAAACTGTACAAGTTATAGCAGGGATTGACAAACACTATCCCACATCTTTTGTTTTGTTTTTTAAGATTTTATTTATTTATTTATTTATTTGTCAGAGAGAGAGAGAGAAAACACAAGCAGGCAGAGTGGCAGGCAGAGGCAGAGAGAGAAGCAGGCTCTCCACTAACCAAGAAGCCAATGTGGGACTCGATCCCAGGACTCTGGAATCATGACCTGAGCTGAAGGCAGCGGCTTAACTGACTGAGTATCCAGGCATCTCAAGCACATCTTGTTTTTATTTTTTTTATTTTTTATTTTTAAAGATTTTATTTATTTGACGGAAAGAGACACAGCAAGAGAGGGAAACACAAGCAGGGGGAGTAGGAGAGGGAGAAGCATGCTTCCCTCGGAGCATGAAACCCGATGCGGAGCTCAACCCCAGGACCGTGGGATCATAATCTGAGCTGAGGGCAGACACTTAATGACTGAGCCACCCAAGTGGCCCCACATCTTGTTTTTATATAACTTATGAACCAAGAATGTTTTTTGAATTTTTAAAAGAACTGTAAAAAACACTGAGAAGAATATGCAACAGAAATAATAGTGATCCTCAAAATTTAAAATATGTGTTGTTTGGTCCTTTACAGAAAAGTCACTGACCCTTGTTTCACAGTGAAAGAAGTGAAAGAGAGCTTGAGTAATATTTGTTTCCACTAATTCCTCCTTCTAGAAACTGCTAAGAAGTAATGGATGGGAGTACTTTTATAGCCTCATTCAATTTCTACTTCAACCAAAGAGAGTTTCTCATCCAGTTAGTGAGAATATTTTACCAATTGTAAAGAGCTTATGATCTGCAAGTATTATCCTGGAGATACAGCCTCAATTACACCATTAATTTTTCCAGTTATATCCTGATTAAAAAGAGAACACTTTGCTATAGAACCTATGCAAATAATATATTACATACAAGGAAGGGAACCGGATAAAGTATTTGTTTCTAAATTCCAGGCATGAGGGGGAGATGTCAATGAGAATTTGATTTCTTTAAAACTGTTTTATTTTGCGAAAACAGAATCTAGTAAATTAAAGGCCAGAAATAGCTTAAGAAAGGCAAGTTTTCCTCATATAAGCATAACAATAAATCATTGGGAGTCATAATACTATTCTAAACAAAGAACTACAATAAAATTTCTATCCATTCGTTCAGTTCAGTTTAATTAATTCTTGTTCTGCCAATCTTGAGTCAGAAGTTCTCTTCCAGAGTCTGGAAATCCTGACCTGATCCACTGCTACAATCAGAATTTGGCTTAAATGATGTCAGTTGGGAGGCTGGTACTCAAGAACTATTCTTACAATATGAATAGCTCAGAGTAGCTGGTCCTGTCACAAGGTTCTTAGATTGTGCATCTTTGTCAGAAACAAAAATTCTAGCTTGTCACTTATGGCAGTCTTCAGCAAGCTTCAGAAAAAAGCAAAACCTCTTTGAGAATGAGACTGAATGTCTACAGATATTTTATTAGTAATCATTCATATCAGAATGGAAGAAATTAGAATTCCTATTAAGATTCAGGAAAGGAAATTTCTTAAGGTTTTGAGCAATAGCATCCTAAGAGTAAGAACTATGGCACCAAGGTCATTGACAAATCTCCATGGCCTTTCCAAAAAACACAGAAATACAGAATATTTATATGAATAATATTTTATATGGAGATAGATTTAATTTGTAGTTGGTTTAGAAAAGTTGTACCTTTCTCTGTTAATGTCTAATGATGCCAAGATAAGAGCAGTTTTTAATATCTGGTTTAAGGTTCCAAACTTCCCCTTGTGACCCCAGAGTTAGTTTCTTTACTGATGATTTGCAACTGAACAAATAGTTTGACAAACTAGCTTCACTACTTCAGAGGTCACTGATAACTTTTCAGTGAGTCTACCGAAATCAAGATTCCTCACAGAGATCTTGGCAGTGCAAATAAGAGCCACAGCTGGGCCCTGTCTGCTCACAGAAGGGCCTTTCTGAGTTGTAGAAGGACTCTTGGACCTCCTGATGGTTGCTTACATTCTTTTTCTCTCACTGGACTCCTGCACCATAGCCTTTGCTTTTAAATATAAGCCACATGTGAGTATACTGATGATATATTTTCCAATATTTAAACTGGAGAAAATAATAACACATTTTGTGTAATATTGTATCTACACAGTCTTATCCTACAGAAGGTTGACTATCTCTTCTGATCTGATAACTGTTCACATACAGGTAATACAGTAATGTTGAACCAATGACAAAATTTGAAACATACCTAGCACACTTCATTAGTTCTACCACCCTGCTTTAAAAATGAGATTGATACAATTTTTCAGGGAACCCTTAAGAAATCGCAAAGATATTTTAGGTGTCAAAGACATTCTGAATAATTTTTTTTCTGATTTTAAGGACTAGTCTTCGGAATTCAAAAGAATTACCAAATCTCATTGGCTAATTGCAATAGGATCAGTAGAGGTTACTTATTTAATCAAAGTGCCATTTAAAAATAAAACACAGAAGACCATTATATGATTGTAAGGATTATTGGCTCTTTCACAACTGAGGAACCATTATTTTGAAACAATCAAAACATTTTGAAGTCAATTCAAAGCAAAGAAGATTACTCCAGTGAGATATGGAAACTTTGTTATTATACTGATGTTATAAAAGGTAAAGAATCATCAGTTACTATCTTTGTTAATAGCTTTAAATCAAATCCTCATTTTAATAAGGAGAAAAAATTCTAGTTTTATTTCAGTATTTGCCAGTAAATGTTTTAAGGATACCTCCATCCCAGCTTAAAAATGTAATTATCTGAGAATATGTCCATCGAACTGAAAACATATCGCCAAATTTTTAACATATCACTTAGTTTTCTTTTTTAGATGTGGATATTATAAACCAAAGAAATCCTTCATATCCTTTGAAACTTGGAACAAATAGTCACGTTTTGTCCTTTACTATGATCTTTCATAATTCTAGAACAAGCCTAGTCTCTGATTCCCTGAAAAACAAAATCTCATCTGCCTACTTGAGAATGTAATGTTCTGTCAATATTACTCTTAGTTTCAAATACTCATGTTAATTATACATTTTATCAAAAGTAATATTTCACAAAAAACTAGGAGGATAGTAATTGAAAACTTCATACACAAGTCTTTTAGAAGACATTTTCTAGAGCCAAACACATCGCTTTACAAAAATGAACACATTTATTAACATGTTCCAATAGTCTACTCATATATAAAAAAGGAGCAAATGTACATAAACATTATTATACTCAGTAATGGAGTTTCTGTGTTCAAAATCATCACTTAAAAGTGATATAGGTATCAAATGATTAATTAACTTAATTTAATATTATTTTTATGTTTTGAAATGCCTAACAGTTTTTGGAAATGATGTTCAAGCTGATACATAGAAAACATAATTACTTTTGTTATAAAAATTTTGCAGAATTATCATTCAATTTAGCTGGGCACAAATTTATATTTTTATAGTTTTAAATGTTATATAAGATTACTGTCAACTTATTTTATCAGTAAGTCAGGATAAGTAACTGAGAAAATTCAAATGAACTAGTTTCTTTTTGAAAAAATAAATAAAAATCTTATTTTAAAAATAATAAAAGATACAGATGTGGTGAAAAGAAGGGCCATCTGTACCCCAATGTTTATAGCAGCAATGGCCACGGTCGCCAAACTGTGGAAAGAACAAGATGCCCTTCAACAGATGAATGGGTAAGGAAGATGTGGTCCATATATACTATGGAGTATTATGCCTCCATCAGAAAGGATGAATACCCAACTTTTGTAGCAACATGGATGGGACTGGAAGAGATTATGCTGAGTGAAATAAGTCAAGCAGAGAGAGTCAATTATCATATGGCTTCACTTATTTGCGGGGCATAACAAATAACATGGAGGACATGGGGAGACGGAGAGGAGAAGGGAGTTGAGGGAAATTGGGGGGGAGATGAACCATGAGAGACTATGGACTCTGAAAAACAACCTGAGGGTTTTGAAGGGGCAGAGGGTGGGAGGTTGGGGGAGCCAGGTGGTGGGTATTATGGAGGGCACGCATTGCATGGAGCACTGGGTGTGGTGTAAAACTATGAATTCTGTTACGCTGAAAAGAAATGAAATAAATAAATAAATAAATAAATAAATAAATAAATAATAAAATGTGTTCTTATTTAGTATTTTCTACTGACAAAAATCAAGGAAAAGACATAATTATAATTTTTAAACTAAAATTATTAAGTTGTACTAATTTATCCACAGATCCACCCTAACTTTATAAACTTGAATTTTCATATTAAAACATTCTTGCATTAGCAATTTATGTAAGGATGCTTTTAATCTAAAACCTACAAATTATTATTTTTATGCACTTTTGCCTATTAGACTTATATAAGTAACTATCACGATCAGAAACCAAAACAGAGCACTTTTCATTTGAGTGGTATTTATTAACCAATATCTTCCAGAGGTAGGTATATTAGTTATCCACTACCGCTTAACAAATTATTCCAAAACTAAGCATCCTAAGACAACAAATATTTATTACACGAGACAGTTTCTGAAGGTCAGAAATGCAGAAACATCTGGTGGTTCTGGCCAGAATCTCTTAGGAGATTGTAATCAAGCTGCTCTCTAGGGCTGAGTAATCTCACAGCTCCACAGGGGCTTCCAAACATACATGTGGAAGCCTAAGGTCCTCCTTGACTGAAACTAGCTTCAGTTTCCCACCAACTGGGTCTCTTCACAGCACTTCTCTCACAACATGGCAGTTTTGTTTTTTTTTTCCCAGAACAAGTGGTCCAAGAGAACGAGAGCAAGGAGGCATACCCAAGATGAAAGCCACAACTGAGAAGTGGCATACTATCACATCTGCCGTAAGCTCTTGGCCAATCAGAGCAAGCATGGCATAGGATAGGGAAAAACTACAAAAGATTTTGAATAACAGGAACAGGGATGATTGGGGTCACCTTCGAGGTGAGGTATTATGAAAGGAAACATCTAATACTCACTCAGTGAGAGGCCATGGCATTCATTATAAACACATACACACAGAAAGCTTATAAATCCAGCTCTACAAGTCCAGCAATAGGACAAAGTAAGTACAGAAGCAGAAACTCATTAGTTTGGATTCTAAGGAGCTGCTATGAATGAAACTCTTAATTGACTTAAGGTCACAAATAGACCAAGAGACAAACAAAAAGAGTAACTAATCAGATTCTCTGTTATTTCTGACCAAAGGGAGAATAGATTATTATGATCTGCCTAACAGAGATTATCAACTGATTGGGAAAAAGCAAAATTCTTGATCACTGCTGTCAACAATGGGAAATAAAAATACATTGGTCATGCATGAACCAGAAACCAAAACAAAGAATAAAATCAGTAGGGAAGGGGGAAAATTCTGGAGAAACAGAGTTGCAAATTTAAAGTTGTTTTGCTGCTTGGGATTTACTCTGGGCCAAGGTTAAGCAGCTTATGAGAACTACTTCTCAAAAAATGTAGCTTTTTTACCTCTCAAACAGATTAGTATACTTAAGCATCTCAAAAAATACCCTCCAAAACCTCTTAAGTATAATTTCTTAAAAGTCCAAACAACATGACTCATAAAACTGTATGATGAACACACACCAGAGATTCCATTCAACTGGGCATTTATAGGAAAATTTAATAAAGGAAAGTTAGGATAAAATTGCTGTATTAGATACAAAACTGATTAATGTCTACATGGAAATAAACTGTACCCTTTGATGTAACTACATATTTGTCTAGTCCTTGTTAAGACTAACAACAGAAAATCCTGACAAAGCTGTATGGAAATTACTATAGCATTAAATAAAAGTAACATTGTCAGGGTAAGTAAAATGACATATGGAGCAGAGCTATATTTAATCATTTTTAAGCAAGAAGTCAGTGATAAATTTTTACTTCACAAAGCTTCCCTTAAACTCTAACATTCTATGCTAATATTCTTAATATCGGGGTACTGATTTTCCTTTTAAGAAGGATGAGAAAATGGATAATATCTTGTACACATTAAAAAAACTGTAAAACATCACTACTTGAGGAAGATATGTCTTTCACACCATGTAACACTAAATTTTCTCAATCAGTGAATAAATTTTGAGGAATAGGTAGGCAAGCTCAGTAGATCTCAGAGAAAAACAGTATAACAAGTTTATAAATAACCAGAAATCATTTTCTTCTGTCAGAGTAAGAAGAGTTGATGGGAAGTGCCAAAAGGAATAAAAAGCCAACCCCCAAGCTGAGAGCCAACCACTGAAAGAAACAACCTGATAATCAAGCGTATGAAAGACCCCATGAATTATGATGCTATTAATTCTGGAAGATTAATCAGCGTGTAAAACTGAAAATACAAATAGAATAGAAAAGGAAAAGTCTAAAATAGAGAAATAAATACACACTAGGCTCAAAATCAAGTTTTATCTGCAATTTCTGTTCTTTTTCTGTTCTGTTCTGTTCAATTTCTGTTCTTTTCGATGGACTGTGATACACTTTTCTTTTTCCTCCAACTCCATCAGACATATTTCTGTTCCCTTAAGCTGAAAGAGAACATGCAATGAAAATCAGGCCACATAATCTAATGGACAAATCCTGTGACTCTCAACCTCTTATTTCCATATCTAACCTTTCCTTTTAACTCCAAATATCTATATTTGATAGTATATTCAATATATCATCTTGAATGACTCAAAATTACCAAAACTAAATGTTTATATCTAGTCCTCTTCCAGGGTTTTTCTTTATTTTTTCTCCCCCCCCCCCGCCCCCCGCCCAGAGTTTTTCTACATCAGCTAATTTTACTACTATCATTCCTTCCTGAAATTAGAAAGCTGGAGCTCATTTCCAATAATTAATTTCCTCCATTTCACCTCCATGTTCGCCCATCAACAATGTCCTATTATACCTTATACATCTTTTATCTTTCCATTCCACCATCTGTATCACCACCACCTCAGTCTAAGCTAATGTCAAGATTTACTTTAATAGCCTCCTATATGTCTGCAAAAACGGTCTACTCAGGACTGTCCCCATTTCTATTCCATACTGCTCTCAAGTTTTCTTTTTGAAAAATATATATGACAACGCCACTATCTCTTTCCCTACTGTTAAGATTATTTGTAGATCAGAGCACCTGAGTGGCTCAGAGGGTTAAGACTCTGGCTTCAGCTGAGGTCATGATCTCGGGGTCCTGGGATCAAGCCCTGCATCAGGCTCTCTGCTCAGCAGGGAGCCTGCTTCCCCCCTCTCTCTCTGCCTGCCTCTCTGCCTACTTATGATCTCTCTCTCTCTCTGTCAAATAAATAAATAAAATCTTCAAAAAGAAAAATATTATTGTAGATCAGTGTTTGCCTGGAATGAGGGGGATTAGATTAGGGTAGGAAAAGATATGGATTACAAATGAGCATGAGGATATCTTTGAAGGTAATGGATATGTTCATCATCTTGATCTTGGTGATGGTTTCCCAGGTATATTCATATGTCAAAATTCACCAAATTGCACACATTAAATATATATAGTTTTAGACAATTACATCTCAATAAAGCTAAAGGGAAAGAAATGACAAAATTTTGCCTGTATCATTAGCACTCAAGTGCCTGGTTAACTTTCACCTAGCAAAATGCTTTCAAGATTCCTTCATATCTTTACATGGCTTGATTGTTGATTTCTTTTAATTGTTAAATAATATTCCATGGTTTGGATGTACAACAATTTATTTATTCACCTATCCATGAACATCTTGGTTGCTTCCAAGTTTTGGCAATTATGAATAAAGCTGTTATAAGTAATCATATGCAGATTTTTGTATGGGCATAAGTTCTTAAATCAGTTGAATAAATACTAAGAAGCATAAATGGTTGGGTTATATGGCAAAGGAATGTTGAGCTTTTTAAGAAGCCACCAAACTATCTCCCAAACTATACCATCTTGCATTCCCACTTGCAATGAATGAATAAGACTTCCTATTGCTCCATATCTTCCCCACATTTGGTGCTATCAGTGTTTGGGATTTTGGTCATTCGAATAGGTGTGTGGTAATATCTCATTATTGTCTTAATTTGAAATTCCTTAACCATGTGTGGTGTTGAACATATTTTCTTATGTGTATTTGCCACCTATGTATCTTCTTTGGTGAGGTGTCTATTAGGTCTGTTGCACAATTTTTAACCTGGTTGTTCACTTTCTTGTTGAATTTAAGAATTCTTCATATATTTAGTATATCAATTCTTTATCAGATATGTATTTTGCAAATATATTCTCTTAGTCTATGGATTATCTTTTTATTCTCTTGGTAGCATATTTACAGAACAGCAGTTATTAATTTTAATGAAGTCTAGTTTATCAATTTTTTCTTCCCTGGATCGTGTTTTTTGTCTTTATATCTAAAAAGTCATTGCCACTATAAAGTCATGTAGATTTTCTCCTATGGTATCATCTAGGAATTTTTACTGTGTGGTTTACATTTATATCTAAGATCTATTTTCAGTTAATTTTAGTGAAAGGTGTAAATCAAATCTGTTTCTAGATTCATTTCTTTGCATGCAGATGTCTCATTACTTTTGAAGAGTCATCTAGAAGCATTACCAGAATTCTGGCCAATAACCTATGATTCTAATGTTGGTCTCCTTTATAAGTATTCCTTATCTACTTATTGAGAGAACATCAATTTTGTTAATCTTCCACTGTAACAAAGAAACCAAAAAAGGATATAAATTCTAAAGCAACAATTGATTAACTCACAGAAAAAGGGTAGTAATATAGAGACAAAGTTCAGAGGAAAATAATTTAAAACAAATAGGAAAATAGCAGGATCAAAGCAAATCATATTTCTAATTACCTTAAATGCCAAAAAGCTTACCAGTCCTAATACAAGGCAGATATTGTTAGATTGGATAAAAGAAAAAAAAATCAAGATCCTATAAGAAACTTTTAAGAGATAAATTTAGAAGTTAAATTGCCATACAGATTTTAAGTAAAATCATTGGAAAAGAAGCAAGTATAAGAAAGTTGTTTTAAAGGGCACCTGGGTGGCTCAGTGGGTTAAGCCTCTGCCTTCAGCTCAGGGCACGGTCTCAGGGTCCTGGGATCAAGCCCCGCATTGGGCTCTCTGCTCAGAGGGGAGCCTGCTTCCCCCTCTCTCTCTGCCTGCCTCTCTGCCTACTTATGATCTCTCTCTCTCTATCAAATAAATAAAATCTTTTTTTTAAAAATTGTTTTAAAGTTTAAAAAAAAACAAAACTATTAATATTGGACTAATCACACCTAAAGAAAAAGGATTTGCCCCAGATAGTAAGAATAATTTTATAATGACAAAGTGTAAATTTGTGAAAAATATGAAAAATTTTACAAGCATATGCTCTTGATAATGAGAATTCAAAATAGGTAAGATTTGACAGAACTGAAGGGGCAAATAGGAAATTCTATAATTATTGGTCATTTTAATATTCCACTCTCAGTAGTTAATAGGACAAGTGGACAAAAAGGCAGCAAGGTCATACATCTGAACAGTACTACTAACTAACTTGAACCAATCAATACTTACAAAACAAGTACATGAAGCAAATTCAGAATATATATTCTTTCTAAGTGTACATGGAACATTCACCAAGAAATACCATATGTGGACCATAAAACAAGTCTGAACAATTTTCAGAGGGCTGCATTTATCTATAATATGTTCTCTGAACATAACAGAATTAGAATTGGAACAATGATATATCTAGGGAGTCCTGAAATATTTTACATTTATCAACACACTTCTAAATAACCCATGAGTCAAAGAAATCATAAAAAAAACTAGAAAGCATTTCAGACTGAATGATAATGCAGGTACAGTGTATCCAAATGTCTAGTTATTGCCACTGAATTAACAAACCACTCAAAACTAAGTGGTTATAAAAACACCCATTTTATTATGCTCAGGGATTTGGTGGTTCAGAAGTTTAGGTATGAAACATTAGGATGCATATTTCTATTGGTCCTGAGCTGGGAAGGCTGTCACAGCTGAGGCAAGTCAATGACTGGGGTCGGCATTGTTTGGTGACATCTGCACTCATATTTGGAACCTGGGCTCAGCTCTTGGGGGCAGTTGAGTAGAGCACCTATGCATGACCTCTCCATGTAGCCTTGGCATTTCTCACAACATGGAAGTTTCAAAAAGTAATCAAACTTCTTTTATGGCCTCTGGGACTACAAAAGTGGGTGTTCCTTTTAAATATTTGTAACAATGTAGACAACTCTGGTACATTGTTAATGAGAGTGGAAATATGGAACAGTAGCTATGTAAAACTTTCTGGTGGTTTCTAATAAAGTTATCCATATGCATAACAATATGGATAAATGTTAAAAACATTACCATTTTGTTTGTTTGTTTGTTTTGAGGGGGGTAGAGAGAGGGGCAGAGAGAGAATCTTAAGCAACCAACGCAGGGCTCGCTCTCACAACCCTGAGATCATGACTTGAGCCAAAATCAAGAGTCAGACATTTAACCAACTGAGCCACTGAGGCACCCTTCAAAAACATTATCTCAATGAAAGAAGCCAAAGACAAAAATATTCAACTATGATTCCAATTTTATTTATTTAATCCAGGATGACTGGAATCAGAACCCTAGTTGCTATGGGAGGCAGAGATTGCCTAGATGACACAAGAGAATTTTCAACATCAGTATTGTTTAATAAATAATAGTTACTTGAGTTGAGAAAGAGATAAAAAATGATAGATGCATACATTGACATAAAGAACAAGATAAAGCAAATATTTTAAAATGTTAATTATTAGTTTAATTCAACTGTATATGGGTTTTCATTATGTGGTTATGTTGTTATTTTCTATAGATTTCAAAATTTTGAAAAGGTAAAACATTTATAAAATTCATTAAGTAAATTCTGAGTGACTTTGAAACAATTTTTTTCAAGTCTTTATTTAAATCCCAATTACTTAACATACAGTGTAAAATTAGTTTCAGGTGTACAATTCAGTGATTCATTACTTACATACAACACCCAGTTGTCATCACAAGTGTCCTCCTTAACACCCATCTCCCAATTAATCCATCCTCTGCCCACCTCCCTTCTGATAACCATCAGTTTTTCTCTATAGTTAAGTGTCAGTTTCTTGATTTGCCTCTCTCTCTCTCTCTCTTTTTTTCCTTTCTCTCCTTTTCTTTCCTTTCTCTCCTTTGTTTTGTTTCTTTAATTCCACATACGAGTGAAATCATATGGCATTTGCCTTTCTCTGACTAATTTTGCTTAGCATAATACTCTATAGCTTCAGTCATATCATCGCAAATGGCAAGACTTCATTCTTTTTTATGGCCGAATAATGTTTCATTGTGTATATATAAAAAAACCCACTTCTTTGGGGTGCCTGGGTGGCTCAGTCATTGAGCATCTGCCTTCAGCTCAGATCATGATCCCAAGGTCCTGGGTCTGAGCCTTACATCAGGATCCCTGCTTGGCGGGAAGCCTGCTTCTCCTCTCTCACTTCCCCCACTTGTGTTCCCGTGCTCAAATAAATAAATAAATAAATAAAATCTTTAAAAAAAAAAAAAAGAAAGAAAGAAAAAACCCAACTCTTTATCCATTTATCAGTCAATGGACATTTGGGCTCTTTCCATAATTTGGCTATTGTTAATAATGCTGCTATGAACATCAGATTGCATGTATCCCTTGAACTCAGTATTTTTGTATCCTTTGGGATAAATACCCAGTAGTGCAATTCCTGGGTCATAGGGTAGCTCTACTTTCAACTTTTTGAGGAATGTCCATACTGTTTTCTGGAGTGGCTGCACCAAGTTTGCTTTCCCACTAACAGTGTAACAGGGTTCTCTTTTCTCAACACCTGTTTTTTCCTATGTTGGTGATCTTGGCCATTCTAACAGGTGTGAGGTGATATCAAACCATTATTTTTAAATTTGTTAATTAGAAAATATTTTCTGAGTAACTCATCAGAATATTTTGAATGTTCAAATTTCACAATTTTTTTATTATTATGCCTAGAATTTTCACTTTTTAATCTTCACAAGCATGTTATTTATTCATTCATTATTTATTCTTTTATGTTCATTATTTCAGTTAAGCTATAAATATTTTTAAAAATAAAAGGTTCAAACTAAATATAAGAAATACAAAATTACATGGAAGTAGAGAATTATGAAACTTATGTTCAGACAGTTGTAAGTAGACTTAGCAAAAAATTTTTGACAGAAAATAAGAACATATTTTCCCCTAGGGAGAGAACTCCTTGGCAAAGTAGAAGATCCAGACATTGAGCTCAGTGGTGGGAGTATGTTTCTCTCCAACTGGTCTGTCTTGCCTGAGGAATCTATGCAGAATTTTAAATATTCCTTCTTTTTTAAAAGATTTATTTATTTGAGAGAGAGACAATGTGAGAGAGCATGAGATAAGAGAAGGTTGGATAGAGAAGCAGACTCCCCATGGAGCTGGGAGCCCGATGTGGGACTCAATCCCAGCACTCCAGGACCATAACCCGAACCAAAGGCAGTTGCTTAACCAACTGAGCCACCCAGGTGCCCCTCTACGTAGCATTTTAATTTAAGAAATGAAGGTTATGTATGTCAGTTTACTTTTATTATTGAAAATAACATCCAGGTATAAGGATATGGGTAATCTTATATATATGTTTTTGCAAATATATTCTGCATTTAGCTAGAAAATAATTCAGGAAAGCTGGGGGGATAGTACCCCTCTGCTACTTACTTTGAGAATCATTGCACCCTTTGCTCTTAAAAACAGCTTGAGACAAACAGCCAGTATTTCTCATTATCATTCCTCTACATCCAGAAGCCACATGTTAAGAGTGAATAGATGTTAAAATGGTAAATAGCACAAGAATTCATTATGCACGATGCTTAAAATTCAACCTAGAAGCAGGGATCACAACTTAGTTTTTTGTGAGTTATCACATTGTCATTAGATTTTCTAGGAGGATATAAATTGTTTTGTATTGAAATTTTTTCTGAGCCATTTTGGCATTGAAGAAGGAAAGCGTATCTCCATGATAAGATCGATATTTAAAAGGCTGGACTAGAAAATCTTAGATGAAGAATAAGCTTATGTTTTAATAATGAATAATGCACACTAGAATGCAGAAGTATAGAATTATTTTAGGTTCACTTCTGCTCATCCAGGCAGAAGATACCACCCTTTAAAGGAAAAATAAAGAGATTTTGAAAAGAAGAAGAAATTCAGTTTTACCACATATTTGGTTTTTTGTTACCTATTAATAGAAATTGAGAGGGTTTTTTGGAGGTATCTTCGCAGAAAAGCAGAATAAAGAAAAGCAAAATAAAATGTTTTGAAGACATCAAAAGATCACCCATATTTTACCTTCTCCATGCATAAAATAGCTGTTCTATATTCAGATTACCTATAATATGTCATAATGGTACTTTACAGTGAGCTGCAGGCTGGGTGGATAATGACTAAGGTGAACAATGACTAGTGGTATGTTTGAGGGAGAAAAATCAAGAGTTGAATAACAAAGAAAAGAGTTCTGAATTATAGGGCTGAGGCAAATTATTATGCCTCATAGTCTGTGATTAATATCTTTTAAGAATGTATGTATATTTTTTGGCCTCCTTGGAAAGTCTTCCTTTTTATTATTTGAATATAATTAGAGAATCCAGCAATGAGAAGATAAAAACTTAATTAAAAGTTACATTTAAGTCATATAAAGTTCTAAATGTCATCCCTGGTTCATTCTGTGTCAATCTATCTGAAATATCAGAATTATAATATTCGGCTCTTAAACAGAAATCTTATTAACTATTTTGGCTAAAGAAGGATGTTATTAACTCAAAAAGATAATTAAGGTCTGAAAGCAATAGTGATGGAATCAAGAGATGACATACATATTAAGAAATACAAATCATAACACATGTAATCATTTCAAAGTTAAATTTATGTGGAGCATTTAAGAAGTGTTCATTTTAAAACAACTTTATAATAATGTTCATAATTGTTTAGCATTGTGTTTGCCATTAGAATTCTGACTCGTAAAAACAACACATCATCAGAAATAGCCATAATCTCTCAAAGTATTTTCCCATGAAGACCGTCATGTAAATTTCTAAGAAACACTTATATTTCATATGGAAAATAATAAAATGCCAAAATTAATATGTGGCCTATCTCATCAAATAAAGAAAATTGTTTTTCTTGTAGATTATAGAAGAAAAGTTCATATCCAAAAATACATTGTCTGGAACTTAAATTCCTAAAGATATAAAAATTTATTCCTCAGTTTTCATTTTGCTTAAGCATTTACTAATCACATTTTTCAGATTTACATGTGAGGCCAATATCAATATAGTACAAATGCATAAAACCTTCATATTCTGAATTAAGGTTTGGTACACTGCCACCTTGTGATTATATGCAGAAAGTTCAAGTCTTTTGGGAAATGTATATTGAGCTGAGAGCTCAAGATAACATTTACTTGAATATTGAGTATGAAATTAGCACCCATTCATTTATCTGAGTAGGGAGCAAGCCGGATAAAGGTAAGACATAATAGTACAGGTCTGTTTGAATCTCTGCTTCATTTACACTGGGAAGTAGAGCAGGTTATACTTAGTATCTCTTGAGTCTCACTTTACAAATCTGTAAAGTAGACCTAATTATATGATGACTTCAGAGGGTTGTCTGAAGAAATGAACATGATAAGGATACATTGTTGGTCATAGTACATGGCATATGGTAAACCCCGTTAGTAATCATACAACCATTTTGAAAAGCCAGTTTACAAGTGATTTCATGACCAAGGCCAATTCTATTTTCTCTAAAATACTGCCGAAGGTATTTTTACTTCTATAGCAAAAAGAAAAATGGGATGGTTTACAGTAGGATTAGTGACATTTATAGTTGCTGTTTCAAAAATGGAAAGAATACATGAGAATTCTAGGTTCGAATCATAACATAGTAACGGGCCCAGTTCCTAGGTGTATTTTCCAGTGAATTGACAGTTATGATAGTGTCTTCTACTCTTTTTTTTTTTTACATTAATGTTTTTTACATAACGGCCCTCTTTGCGCAGTGGGCAGTGCATCAGTCTCACACATTAAGTATGTAATTATAGTGCCTATTACATAGTAGGTGTTCAACAAATATTTTCGTAAGATCTGAATAGCATATTGCCAACATGCTAGATTTAGTTCAATGGGCACTTAGTCCCTGTTACAATTCAGTAATTAGAATAGGTAGTTATAAGAAAATGAATAAAATGTAGTTCCAAATTTTTAAAATAGTTCCAAATTTTTATTTATTTATTTATTTATTTATTTTTAATTTATTTGACAGACAGAGATCACAAGTAGGCAGAGAAGCAGGCAGAGAGAGAGGAGGAAGCAGGCTTCCCGCTGAGCAGAGAGCCCGATGCGGGGCTTGATCCCAGAACCCTGAGATCATGACCTGAGCCGAAGGCAGAGGCATTAACCCACTGAGCCACCCAGGAGCCCCCCAGATTTTTAAAAGATAGAACAATGAATACAACTGAGTGAGAAGTATACAAAAAAGGCAACAGACTTATAAACAAAAGAAGAAACAGCGTGTGTAATTGAGGCAAACTAGAAAAACAAAAAATAAAGGGAAGCACTCCATTTTTCTGCTAGGCACTTTCTCCTTGTATCCACTAGAAATTTTTAATGATTCATTTGGCAAAAATGGGGATGAAGGAAGTGAATTTGCACAAGCAGATTTAATGACTTCTTAAAAGATCAGTAGAGATGAAATTACATCTGAGTAGATAATCATTTCCAGAATGCTCGTTTTTTAAAGTGGAAAACTATTTGGAAAGTTTCCACTATAAAATTGTACCCCATTCCTATACATCTTTTTTTTAAAGAATTTAAATTTTAGATGGTCAAGAGAAGATGAATTTTGATCAAAGAACAGGGCAGCTGCTTTGTCTCATCATACCTAGCAGCATAAAAGAAAGGCAAAGGCAGCCTGAAACCTCCTCTTTTTCTACCGTATTAATGAAGAAGCTAGCGCCTCTGAGTCAACAGATCTGGCCACAACTGGATTTTGATAGTGGAGCAAGGACAACAGACAAGGAGACAGATGAAGAAAGAGTCCAGAGACATCAGTGAAATTCTGACCAGAGTTAAAAAATATCAAGTAGCTGTCAGAGTACATGTTGATTGATGTTATTAAAACATAGTTGGATCAATAAAGACTGCTTCGAGGTCACAGTGTGGCTCCCAATTCTACTCTTGGATTTGATGTGCTGTAAATTGTATCTAAGTTGAACATTACTAATTCTTCATAGATATCCTGTGATATATGGTACAAAAATGCTCCTGAAGGAGAGGCACCAACAGGGAACATTCTATGCAGCATTTTCAGCAGTGCCTGCCAGTAGGCAGAGAACAGCAAGTAGGGAATAGTCCATCATATACTCTAGAAAACATCCTTTTGTCAACAATTCAAATTAGTCATAAGCAAACTATAGCTAATTCAGTAGAAGACATATTTAGGAAGCAGCCATTAAATATATGTAAATATATACATATAATATACAAAGCTGTTATGGGAGCTGAAACATATAAAATGAATAAATCTGTAAAAATCACAATTTCTGTTTACTTTCTTTATTTTTTCTTTTTTTAAAGATTTTATTTATTTATTTGACAGAGAGATCACAAGTAGGCAGAGAGGCAGGCAGAGCGGGGGGGAGGAAGCAGGCTCCCCACTGAGCAGAGAGCCTGATGCGGGGCTCAATCCCAGGACCCTGAGATCATGACCTGAGCTGAAAGCAGAGGCTTAATCCACTGAGCTAAAAAAGAGCCAAAATGAGCCAAAAAGCAAGTTTACTTTCTTGAAGAGAGAAGAAATGAAGCAGAAGACAATGGAACGAGACAATAAAGGAAAATCAAAGAGAAAGTAATGGCCAAGGTTTTTCCATGCATTACCAAGATCATTCTCTAAGGAGCAATAGAATTAACAGTGAAAGGAGATAAGAGCCATGCTTTACTCACTCTTTCATTTTTTTAAAGTTTATTTATTTATTTGAGAGAGAGAAAGTGAGAGACAGAGCATAAGCGGAGGTGAAAGAGCAGAGGGAGAGGGAAAAACAGATTCCCCACTGAGCAAGGAGCCTGATGTGGAGCTTGATACTAGGACTCTAGGATCATGACCTGAGCTGAAGGCAGATGTTTAACCGGCTGAGTCAGCCAGGTGCAACCTCACTCACTCACTTAACAAATATTTATTAAGTGCCTAATTTATGCCAGGCAGACACTGTGGTTAACCCTGGAGATATAGTAGGGAGCATGACCAAGAAGCTTACCTGCTCTTGGGAATAATTAAACACTAAAATGAAGAAGCACTGGATATGTTAACTAACTTGAATTTAAATTAAAAAAAAAAAAAGGGAGCACAGGAAAGATAATTTCACAAAGTGAAAAGCAATAAGAAAAAAAAAAAAGAGGGAAGCCTGGGTGGCTCAGTTGGTTAAGAGGCTGTCTTTGGCTCAGGTCATGATTGAGTCCCACATCGGGCTTCTTACTCAGCAGGGGAGGCTTCTTCTCCCTCTGCCTGATGCTCCCTCTGCTTGTGTGCTCATGCTCTCTCTCTCTGACAAAGAAATAAATAAAATCTTTAAAAACAAACAAAAAAAAGAAATAAAGAAATACGGTGATGTAATCAACTGTGCTGATAGATGGAACCAGACCTGTGAAAATCTGAGGAAAGAGTGTATCAAACAGAGAAAAGCAGCTGGTAGAAAGTCATTGCTGCAGCAACTCAGTGCTTTCTGGGAGTGTGGTAATGGAGCTGAACCATATATGTTGTGAGATTGTCTCTGAGGCAAAAGCTAGAGTAGGTCAGATCTTCAAGGGCATGTCAAGGACTTTGGATTTTATTCTAGATAAAATGAAAGACCACTGGAAGTTTTCAAGATAGGGAGTAAAGTAATCCTATTAAAAGTTTGGAGAAAAATTCTGGAAATGGGTTAAGGAGGGTCTGAAATGACAAGTTCAAAGAGTTAGGACTTACTTATGAATAATGAGCATCTAAGGAACCTTAGGAAGATGGATGGGATACAGAAATAAAGCAGGAAAACTATGCATTTTTAAAGCCCCTTATTTGGTCTATATACACCTCTGGTAAATGGAGGCCTTCATTATTTGACTCCAACCTAACCTTAAGTGTCATCTGGAACATTCATAAATGTCTTAACTCTTAATGAAACTCTTACCCCAACCTAAAATCCCATGACTCCTCTTATTCCTGTAGGAATTTTTGCTTATCTTTCAAGACTGAGCTCACATGTGACCTATATGTGAACACTTCAAGGTCACATGTGACCTATGTGAACTCTTGTTACTTAACTCTGTAGGGATTTGGGGAATCCTCATGCCTAGGGCCGGATTTAGGCCCCAGCAAGTGAAGCAGGACTAAACAAATCAAGCAAAAGGTTTTCAAGATTAAGATTAAGATTAAGAAACTGCATGATACAAGGGATTCATTTCACAATTTTCTCTACAATGTATCAATTGACAAGAGACAAAATGACCTTGCATTTGAAGGAATGACCTTTTAAAATTAATTAGTACTTTGATTTTTCTTGTCCTCTAATATATCTCTGGAATTTTATTTTTCTCTTTATTAAAAAAAGAAGAGGGATTATTTCTGGGGAGAAGACTCCTCTAGCTCATACTAATTAGAACACAGCAGAGTTTTCACAGTGTCCATGATGTTCTTTTCTCAGGAACATTAACTGTTTATGACCCATACCTCTTGGGGTTATGACATGGTTTTACAGACAAGATCTATATAGATCTTATATTGCTTTCATCCGTAATCCATTGGCCAAAACTGAGTCATATGACCAAATTTAAGGATAAGAAAGTTAGAAAATGTACTCTTTCTATACTCTTTGGAAAAGTAAACAGTACAGCAACCACAGAACTTTTCTGACAGAAGGGGACTGAGAAATAGAAGTTTGAGCTTAGGGATGACATGATTTTCATTACATTCATTTCCTGGGTAGTTAATGAAGTTCTAAGTAAGAATTCCAATTTCTTTAAATGGAAATAAAGTATAATAATATCTACAGTATCTATTTTATAAGGTTGCTATTATAAAATTAATTAATAAAATTGAATGATGATGGGGAAGAACTAAATTCTAAAATAATATGTAAACAAAACAAGTGTATTTTGTGCAATATTGACTCTAGAAATACCAGAATAACCAGAAGGAACTCACTTTCATTCTCTGTTCTTGTTTGATACCAGCTTCTTGTGCAGTAAAATGAAGAGTATCAGATAATTTTTCTTTTCCACTCATTTAGGTCTGAAGTTAGCAAACTTTTTCTGTAAGAAGTTGGTAGCACATATTTTAGACTTTGTGGGCTATGAGGTCATGGCATATATGACTACTGAATTCTGGCACTGTAGCAAGAAAGCAGCCACTAGCAGTCCAAAAAAACATTATTTGTAAAATGTAGATGGCATACTTAAGACCACTGATTTAGCCAAAAGAACCTCTTCTGCATTTATTAAAAAAAAAAGAGTACTTAGATCAGAAAGTTAAAAATAGAACTACCCCATGATCCAGCAATTGCATTACTAGGTATTTACCCAAAGAATACAAAAATACTAGTTCAAAAGGATATATATACCACAATGCTTCTAACAGCATTATGTACAATAGCCAAATTATGGAAACAGCCCAAGTGTCCATTGCCTGATGAATGGATAAGGAAGACATGGTATAGATAGATAGATAGCTATTATTTTTGATGGCTGAGTAATATTCCATCATAGATAGATGATAGATAGATAGATAGATAGATAGATATAGCTATTTATCTATACCTATATCTGTTTATCTATCATCTATCTATCTATCTATCACCATCTAACATCTATCATCTATCTATGATGGAATATTACTCCGCCATAAAAAATGAAATATTGCCACTTGCAACAACATGGATGGAGCTGGAGAATATAATGATAAGTTAAGTAAGTAAGAGAAAGAATACATATGATCTCACTCATGTGTGGAATTTAAGAAAACAAATGAGCAAAGGGGGGACAAAAGAGAGAGGTCAACTATGAAACAGACTTTTAAGAATAGAGAGCTATCTGATGGTTACCAGAGGTGAGGTGGGTGGAGGGATGGGTTAAATAGGTGTTGGGGATTAAGGAATGCACTTGTGATAAGCACTGGGTGTTCCATGAAAGTGCTGGATCACTCTATTATAAACCTGAAACTTGTATTATACTGTGCGCTAACTGGAATTTAAATAAAACTTTTGAAAAAAGTACTTAGTATTAGAATTTGGTAGTTTGTATGTGGTACTCAAAGGCATTTTTTAAACCCCTGAACATGCTTGTTAAATGTAATCATCAATATCATCCTAAAATAATCAATAGTTCTTAGGCTAGTTTTTAGCCTATAAAATAATCAATATCTACCAATCACGTTGAGTGAGCCAAAAAATTTTCTCTTGCTCCAGGATAGGCCCTGGGATAAATGAATAAACCTATATGGAGAATAATGAAATATTTTTAACAGGGAAATGTTCATGGATGTTATTAAACAGTAAAGACAAAGTACAAAAAAAATCAGCTATCCATAAAACTTACACAATGGAGGCCAAGAAATCAGAAATGTCAGGCCCTTGAGAAGTTCGTGGAAATCAATCAATCAGTCATGATCAAATTACCCATTCTCACTCCTTATTTTTAGTTGAACAATCCCTATGTATTACTAGCCTTTCTTGAATAAAGAAGCACAGTAAATGTAATAAACAAATAAAGCAACACTATTTGTAATTTGTGATGCTGAGGAACTTAGACTAGTTGTCTATAGTCTCATCTGTATTATTCTTCAGCCTGTAAAATACCCAACTGTCAAAATATTTATTTATGAAAGGGCTTCACAGCTACCATACCTCTTATTAATGTTTTTCTTTCCACTTTTATATTTTACATCATACATTTACGCAGTCCTCTGTTGCTGTTAGAATGATATAGTACTTTTCAAAATAGTAAATTCTCTACCATTTACAATATGTAAGAACATAAAACTTAACCTCAGCAGGAAAGAAAAATGGGTATTGTCATGAGATGCCTTTATTATTTTTACAACAGCTGCTAAAGGAAGGTCTTGCTCCAAAGGCACTGTTATTGGGTTGGAGAAAAATTCTCTATATTCACAATAGTATGTGCTTGTACTTTCTGACTAACAGGTTAACACAATGGAAGCTAATTGTTATGTTGGGTCAGAGGCCATTTACAGTATAAAGAGAGCCTGTGATAGAGGAGAATCCTCTTTTCACCTTTGCCCGTAGGTTGCTGGTGATGTTAGCTCAATCACTCTGATTATATTACAACAGTTATATCTAAAATGGCTTTATATTTTAGGATTATTAATAATACAATTGACACAGGACTGAAGCTTTGCATATACTTTCTCATTTTCCCCTCTTTGATTTTTGTCTCCTTCATACAGCTGCTTATTGATCAACCCCTTGACAATTGGATGTCTGAAATCTCAGACTGCTAATTACATTTGCTTGGCTCCAAAGGAGACTCATGCCAGTGAGTCAACTGCAAACTTTGTTTTGTGGGCTTAGTATTAATTTAGAAACCCCTTTATTCCCACCTTCATTTGCAATCTTCTTACAAAATTTAAACAGGAAATTTTCCTATAACATTGCCTTCTGAAATTTAATGAAAAATTATGCTATTGTGGTCTTATATTTGTTATATTTAATGTTTTTATAAATCTGTTATTTAGTGATATAAATCCAATACTTTCAACAAGCATTTATTGATTACCCATTTCGTGGAAAGTATTGTTCTAAGAACAATGGTAGATACAATGAGATGAACTATAAGGAACTGTTGTGATTAGGAAGAGCTACATGATGAATCATGGATGATAAGGGTTATAACTAAACTTTAAGCAAATTCTGTGATAGTGTCAAAGAATGAAATTAATGAGTTAATTCAATTATTAATCTGGAAAATAAATAATATTCAAGAATATCTTCCCTAACAAATGTTCTTGCTACTCTTTTCTTACAGATTGCTGTTACCATCACAATCCACTCAATTATCCAAATCTGAAAAAAAAAAGTTATCCAAATCTGAAGCTGGGAGTTGCCTTTTGCAAGGACTTATAATGAGAAGACATTGGTTCAAACTGTGCCTTCCCAAATCACTGTGTAATTTCAGGCAAGTTGTATAATTTCTTTCTAAATTTTAATTTCCTCTTAAACATGGTGGATAATTATTCCTACTTCTCCCACTGGCTTATGTTGAGGATCAAATAAGATAATATGAATTGAAGTAATGCACCCATCTAACTCTTAACAAGTGTGAGATGTTTCTTTTTATCTTTCATTTCCCACCATTTATACTACTTAGAGCATACAATCACTATTCTTTTAATTCTGTCAACTTTTATAACTAAAGACCACAAAGAATGGGGGCAAGTAAAGGGCAGAGTTAGAATCAATCCCTAAGTCATACATGGACAATGTTCATGTAAAATATTTTCCTTCAACAAAATGCTCCACTCTTAACAATATATTTGACCAACACCAAAATTGTTAGTCATGGTTATTGTCATTGCAAGGAATAAAGGTTCAAAAGAGCTCAAGCAAAAATGATCATTTTTGGCACACATAATTGGGAAGGACACCAGATGGCTCAACTCAAAATCAAAGAAAGAAATGTAGAAAAACTATGAACTCAAAACAAATGTTTTCATAATCTCCGCGGTCCATCTCTGATTTCTGCTTGTTTCATTATTTAACAATGCATCTTCAGAGGAAAACCTCTCTGGTATTGTATATAGTAGATTTATTGACTCATTCAACAAATATTTACTATCTGTTATCTATGTGGTACTATGCTTAAATGTTGTAAATAGCATGGTGTAGAAGACAGACACAATTTCTGTTCTAACAGATAGCTCTTTAGTGATGAAGAAACCAATACTTAATTGAAGTACAAGAAGAAATTCTTATGCTAGAGGAAGTCTTGGGATTTCAGGGACACATAGGAAAGATGCCAAAATTAGCTTTGGAAATCAGAAAATGATTCCAGGAGAAACACTGCCAACCTAAGATCAGAAATATGATTAAGAGTTAACCAGGTCAATATTAGTTAAAGACTAATTTTTTTATTGAATCCAATTTTATGTTCTTTAATCTGGAAATATAGTGCTCATATTTTTAAAAATATTTTAATTATGTATTTGAAAGAGAGAGAAAGCAGAGTGTGAGGGAGAGCATGAGCATGGGATAGGATAGAGGGAGAGGGAGAAGCAGACTCCCCACTGAACAGGGAGCCTGATGATCAGTCCCAGGACCCTGGGATCATGACCTGAGCTGAAGGAAGACAGTTAACTGATTGAGCCACCCAGGCACCCCTATTGCACATATTTTTAATGTTTCCTGTGAAACTCCAAAAAGAAGAGATTTAAGCTATAAATATGACTAAACCTAAAAAATTTTAGACTCATATTAGCAAGAGATCAAAGAACTGAACTCACTATTTTCTAAGAAAAGGGAAAAAATTTTCAACTTATTTGCCATGATAAGTAATAATAATAAACAAACATTTGATATTCATTGTCCTCCTGAACATAAATTCAATTTAAAGGAGATTAAGTTGGTAATGATGAGACATAAATTAGTTTAGTGGGCTCATCTTTTAAACCATGTTGTTGGGGGATGCCTGATTAGCATTAAACTGCTTTCCAAAAAATAAAATATCTTATATTTCTTATTTAAAAACACATTTAAAGAAAAGGATATTTCTGAAAATCTCAACCCATGGGGTTCATCTTTTATTTCCTTAGTAACTGCATGTATAGATTTTTGTTCAACCAAATTAAGTAATTCACTTATTCTCTTTTCACAGCATTCCTGTCTTCTAGGTCAGAAAGGGGTTGAAATGTGAGAGAAGACAATTCTCAGAAAGAGCCTTGGAATTGAATAAGCTCTAGCTTATTCACTCCAGCTAGGGGAAGATTAGAAATTTGACAGACTTTGTTCATGACTAGAATGAAAACCCTATACAGAGGATTAACCTGATATAAGAGCAGTTTCATCAAACCAAGTAAGTACACGCTACTTGGTGAGAAAAGCAAAACCCAACTGTAATTTAACAAACCAAGCAAAGAATGTGGATGTTATATACTGAAACCATGAGAAATGGCTACATTCCCTCCTTATTAATGATATTATATCAACATCAGTTGATATGCAGTCTGTTAAATCTGTGAACTCCTGATATAAATTGGCTACTATATGTCAAGTATGGTGCTAGCTTAGTCATTAAAGTAATTATGTGAGAAATATTATTATCCCCATTTTTACAATTAAGGTAATAGGGATACAGATACTTGCTCTGTTTTAAAAGAGAGTTAGCATCTCTCTTAAGATTCAATCCTACGTCTAAATCTAAAGACTTTTTCATTTTCCCTGCCATATATATAATAAAAAAACAAAAGCAATTAGTGAATATATCATGTTTTAAATAATGATATTTTTCTGTGAAGCACCTCTTCCTAAAAGTATTTTTTGTGAGTTATCTGAAGTAGTATGTTTCATGGTATCTTGGCAGGTGGTCCTTTGCTAACACTCCTAGGAATGGTTATATTATATGATTCCTGCTATCACATTAAGTATATATAATTGGTACAAATCAGTATATGACTCATATATATATTACAAATTACTTCTTATGTCGAAAATATTATTCCTGGGTTACCCAATTTGAATAAGCTCACCTCATCACAACTATTAGCTAACATCCTACCCCCAATAATTCTGAATATTAAACATAAGGATGGGATGCATTACTCCTAATGAGTGAGGCATTTATAGATTCCCAACTGGCCCAAAATTCTACTGTACTTGCTCTAAGTTTTTCCTCCTTCTAAACCCAAAAATGATGCATATGTAATCAGGATCTGTTGCAAACCCCTTTCTCTGAGAAACAACACTCACTCCAGGAAAACTCAGATGTAATTTTTGACTTGGGCTGAAAACTCCCTTCAATCCACCTCTAAAGAATTGTTACTTCTCTGACAACTTCCAGGAAATTTACTTGTTGCTGGCTGCCTTGCCTTGTATCTCAACCTTAGAAACCACTACAAAAATGTTGGTGACAGGAGAAAACAGTTTATTTTATTTCTTTAAAACACTTGGTCTCCATATTTTATAGTTCCTTCTACCCCTTCCAGATGTCTTCACCTTCATGAATTTTTTTCTCGCCCATACTGTCATTTTAATCTCTTTAGAGGCTCTTTTCATTTCACAGCCAGCCCTTCAGTCCCTTCCTTTTTACTCTCTAACATGTTGGTACACTTTTTGAAAAGGAAAGGAAAAACAAAGTAGTCTTTTCACACAAACACACTTGTAAAGACTTTGTACAAAAAAATTTGACAAATGAGCTGACAACATAATAGCTATGACCAGAAAGATGTGGTGAACTTGAAGATAGTGTAATAGAAATTATTCAACCTAAGGAACATCAGGAAAAAAGTTTTTTTAAAGAAAATAAAAAGAGCTTTGGGAACCTAAGTGACAACATCAAGTTGTCTTGTGTATTTCAGTTTAAGTTCCTGAAGAATATGACAGAGCAGTAAAGAAAAAATATTTAAAATAGAGTGATCAAAGTATTTCCCCCAAGTATGAGGAAAAATATTAATTTGGGGAATCAAGAAGACTAGTGAATTACAAGGAGAATAAATACATAAAAATTAGGCATAAGCACAAGATAGTAAAACAGCTAGAATGTAAAGATAAATAGAAAACCTTGAAAGCAGCCAAAGAAAAAGAATATGATATATAGAGAGAATAACTCAAATGAGCAGTGGCTTCTAATCAGAAACTATGAAGTACAGATGATGATGGGAAAAAATATCCTTGAATTACAGAGAGAATAAAATAGACACACCAAAAAATGCTTTTAAATTCCTAACTGTAGGGGCACCTGGGTGGTTCAGTTGGTTAAGCATCTGCCTTCAGCTCAGGCCATGATCTCAGGGTATTGGAATGGAGCCCTGTATTGGGCTCCTTGCTCATCAGGGAGTCTGCTTCTGCCTTCCCCTCTACCACTCCTCACCATTTGTGCTCTCTCTCTCAAATAAATGAATAAAGAAATAAAATATTAAAAAAATAAATTCCTAATTATATAGCCAATAAATATTATTTAAGAATAAAATAAAAATAAGGACATTTTCAAACAAATGTACATTAAGAAAATTTATTAGCAGTAGATCTTGGTTAAAGAAAGTACTAAAAATAATTCTTCAGGTTGAAAGAAAAATTCTTAGAAAATGTTAAATAACATGAAAATACATAATCCCTTTTAAAGCAAATATTATGTAATTGCTTCATGAGGTTTATAATATAAATAAATGTAATACATGTGACAAAAATTAAACAATAGATAACACTAGTAAATGGACTGACATATTGAAAGTTTTCCTCATTTTCTGTGAAGAAGCACAATAATAAATCTAAACAAACTGTTAAAATTTATGACATATATTTTATATTCCCCATAAAGCCAGTAAATATCATGTATAGGGATGTAGTTAAAAATCCAATTGAAGGGACGCCTGGGTGGCTCAGGTGGTTGGACGACTGCCTTCGGCTCAGGTCATGATCCCGGAGCCCCGGGATCGAGTCCCGCATCAGGCTCCCAGCTCCACGGGGAGTCTGCTTCTCCCTCTGACCTTCTCCTCGCTCATGCTCTCTCACTGCCTCTCTCTCAAAAATCCAATTGAAAAATTCAATTTACATCTGAAATACTTCACATCAGCCAGAAGACGTTAGATAATAAGATTCAGAGCAACAAAAAGCAGAGGGGAAAAACAGAAAGCAAAAAATAAAATGTTAGACCTAAATCCAAGCATTTCAATCATTATATTGAATAGTAATATACTAAATAGTCAAGATATAGGGCAGAGACTTTTCAGAAGGGGAAAAAGGGGGGGGGGGAACAAACTCTACACTATCTACAAGAGAAACACTTTAAACATAAAGACACAGGAGGGTACCTGGGTGGCTCAGTGGGCTAAAGCCTCTGCCTTCAGCTCAGGTCATGATCCCAGGGTCCCGGGATCTAGAGCCCAGCATCAGGCTCTCTGCTCAGCAGGGAGCCTGCTTCTCTTCCTCTCTGCCTACTTGTGATCTCTGTCTATCAAATAAATAAATAAAATCTTAAAAAAAAAACATAAAGACACAGACAACTTGAAACTAAACAGATCAAAAAATATATATACCATGCAAATAGTAAACTTAAGTAATTTTGACTATATTAATATGAGACAAAATAGACTCCAAAACAGAATATTAACAGAGACAAATGAGGACATTTCATAATGGAAAAAGGTCAACTAATCAGTAATAGTAAGTATCATAAGTGTATTTTCAAGAAAGAAACTGGGAAGATGGAATATTTTTACCATATCTGAGAGCTAGTGAGTTAGACTGTCACAGTTTTATGGGTAAGAACAGAAAAGACATGGGTTTGGTTCAGAGACAAATGACACTTCATTCTCCACAGCAGTAAGAATAGCCAGAATAACACTTTGTGCCATTTTCCTGAGCTCCCAGACTGAAGTCCCACAGAGTGAAATGATGAGGACCCAGTTTTGCCCATGCAATGGGATGAATTATAGGAGAGAAACCCCAAGATTAAGCAATGCTGATCTATTAGGCCCATTCTCCCCTCCAGAGATGGCACTTTCTTTATTTCCATGTAAGGTAAATAAATAGGGTCCAGAGAGGGGAGGGAGACATCCCTATCTTTAATTTCTATAATGTAAATAAATCTGCTCTGGGGATATATAGAGCAGATTTATTTACATTATAGAAATTAAAGATAGGGATGTCTCCCTCCCCTCTCTGGACATAAACAAGAATGTTTATGTAAGCAGACAGCATTGGAAAGATATATGTGTGTATATATCTTTCCAATGCTGTCTGCTTACATAAACATTCTTGTAAAGATAGTCTGGAGCAAATTGGTTATTAATGCCTAAGTGTGCAGATATGAGAGAGACCCAGGGAGAATTGTCTCCCAATGATTCCATTCTGGTTTTGACAGTCTTGGCCTCTAACAAATTTTCTATTGTGCATATGTCTCTGTTATCCACTCTGATGAACCCCACTAACAAAGGCTGAGATTAAATCCATTCAGTGTGTTCCATGCAGCATTTAATTAAAGCTATTTTCAGCAAGATTCCAGGTAGTACCATGTGGCAAACATGCAGTATTGATCCAAGCTTCCAGGTAGTACCAAGTGTCTCTATTCTAAACAGTTGAAGAGACCCAATAAATAATTAGATTATTTATCCAATACATTAGGGTTCCAAGTAGCTTTAACCTTTATTTTCTCTAAAGACCCTTCCGCTTGGCAAGTAGCATTGACCCAGTTACAACAGGATGTATTACCAACTGCACAGTCTCCACATTGGCCCACAACGAAGAAGGGCAATTCTGTCACCAATATCAACTTTGGCCAGGAAGTTGAGACTGAGTTGAATGCCTTTCAGGGATAAGGGACTGTCATTGATTAGTTGAGCCAAAGTCAAGGACAAATTCTATACTACCTTTTCTAATTAAATGACTATTATAGGTAAAACTAACCACCAGGTACATAAATAACCAATTTATTATCCTTCTGGAAATCACTCATGTAACCTAGGATCACCTCGTTTGTAGAGAGCTCTGCAGTCACCTGAAGGCTACATGACCTTTGGTAAAGTCTCCTTAAACACTTGAAATTCTCTTATGACCATCCCTCAGGTACAAGTCACCATGTTTTCTTAAGAATGACATGTTCAGGTATGGCCTCCACACAAGAAGTAAAACCCCAGGAGTGCACATGGTGCCCCTTGAAAGAAAATGTGGTTTACAATATCCAGGGCTCCCAAGGGAAGCTTCCCTTCATTAAGGGCCACTGGTTGACAGTGTCTCCCATGTAGTCTGAACATGGCCTCCCATCTGTGTATCAAGTGCAAAGAGGAAAATCCAAAGCAAAAGTTAATTCAAACATGGGGGATGTTAGGGAAGAAATGACTAGAGATAAGTATCAAATACTCTTTTGAAAAAATATGGGAGAAATAAGTACCATGATAAACTCCAAAATGAAAAAGAATTTGACACAAAAGCAGGGGTAGTTCAATACCCACGAATTACTCAATGTGATACACCACACTAATAAAAGAAAGGGTAAGAACCATGTGATCCTCTTAATAGATGGAGAAAAAAGCAATTGACAAAACACAGCATCCATTCTTGGTAAAAACCCTCAACAAAGTAGGGATAGAAGGAACATACCTCAACATCATAAAAGCCATATATGAAAGACCCACAGCTAACATTATTCTCAATGGGGGAAAACTGAGAATTTTCCTCTAAGGTCAGGAACACACCAGGGATATCCACTCTCACCAGTTCAGCGCAGTACTGGTATGTGTGTTCAATACAGCACTGAAAATCCTAGCCTCAACAATCAGACAACAAAAAGGAATAAAAGGCATCCAAATCAACAAGGAAGGAGCAAAAAACTTTTGCTATTTACAGATGACATGATACTCTATGTAGAACCCACCCCCAAAAAACCATCAAAAATTGCTATAACTGATATATGAATTCAGCAAAGTCACAGGACAAAAAATCAATGTACAGAAATCTGTTACATTTCTATACACCAATAATGAAGCAGCAGAAAGAGAAATCAAGAAACTATCCCATTCACAATTGCATCAAAACCCACAAGATGTCTGGGAAATAAACCTAACTAAAGAGGTGAAAGATCTCACACCTGCCAGAATGGCTAAAATCAAAACCATAAGAAACAAGTGTTGGTGAGGAAGTAGAGAAAAATGAACTTTTTGCACTGCTGGTAAGAATGCAAACTGGTACAGGTATTGTGGAAAATAGTATGGAGTTTCCTCAAAAAATTAAAAATAAAACTACCTTATGATCTAGTAATTGCAGTACAGGGTATTTACCCAAAGAATACAAAAACATTAATTCAAAGGGATACAAGAACCCCTGTGTTTATAGCAGCATTATTTACAACAGCCAAATTATCGAAACAGCTCAAGTATCCATTGATAGATGAATGGCTAAAAATGTAGTATCTATACTCAAAGCAATATTACTCAGTCATAAAAAAGAATAAAATCTTGCCATTTGCAATGACATGGATGGAGGTAGAGAGTACAATGCTAAGCGAAATAAGACAGTCAGAGAAAGACAAATACCATATGATCTTACTTATATTGGAGTCTAAGAAAAAACAAATGAGCAATGGAAAAAAAAAAAAAGAATGACAAACCAAGAAACAGGCTCTAAACTATAGAGAATGTATTGATGGTTACCAGAGAAGAGGTGGGTAGGAGGCTGGGGAAAATAGGGGATGGGGATTTAAAAAGTATATTTACCATGATGAAAAAAATTAAATTTTAAAAATCCCTGAAAGTTTGAAAACATGATGATGTAGAGTAAGAAGATGTGTATTAAATTTTCAGTACTTTTTAAAAATGTCCTGAGAATATTTACAAAAATTGATAACAGAATTTCACAAAATATATTTAAATAACATTCAAGAAATTTATTGCTCAAGCTACATTCTTCTAAAAAATAAAGACTTAGAATCGATATTTTTAAAATCCCAATTATAGTTAATGTTAAGTATGTGTGTGTGTGTGTATATATTTATATATAAAGTATAATTTTTTAGGTCAAGAAAGATTTTAAGAATTTATTTTAAGACCAATAATAACATCAGGTCAAATTCCAGGAGTAAGAAATGCATGTCTGAAAATTCTAGAAGGAAATTAGAGAAGACTTGAGATAATAGTAAAATGAGAAAGGCATCTTTTTTAATGCCTTTTTACATAAAAGTGCACAAATCAAAAATGTGTAAGTAAATGAATTTAACAACATGAACACAACTCAGCATCTACCAAACTAGATGATGAAAGAAAACATAACCAGTAGCCCAGATGCCCACCTCACACTCCACTGTCACTACTTTTAAAAGGTAAAAACTATCTCAAATATTCATTACTACCCGTACCCTTTTCACTCAGCAATGTTTGTATGATTCCATGTAACGTCTATGATGTAACATGTACAGTAATGGTAATGCATTCATTTTTGTTGCTGTAGAGTATCTCATTGTGTATAAATATATCAAAACTCACTTTTCCACTCTCTTTTAGTGGTTTGATTTCAGATTTGACTAACACATACAATAGTACTATGAAAATTATAAATGCACACAGATTCACACACCTACACACACACACACATTCTCTAATACAAATATCTATTTTGGTGGGGACATATCTCACTCTCTCTATCTCAAATAAATAAGCAAAATCATTTTAAAAATGAGATAAATATGCGTTCTTAGCTTAATGGGCACGGTTTCCATATATGCCACTTAGGTCTATTTTTCTAATCATGCCCTTAAATATTTTCTATTTTTTTATCTACTTGTTCTATCAGTTTTTTAACAGAAGTATGTTTGAATCTCCCATTAAAATTAATACCTCCCTATGAGGAATTCTTTGGCCAGGTTTGTAGAAAATGTGTTCACTCCTGTGCTTCAGTTTCCTAACTGCAAGTTTTTGTGTCTGTTTAGTTCTCTAAAGACTTTATGACTAGAACTGGTTTCTCCTCATCTTTCTATGTTCAATGCCTATTACTTTAACAAAGAGTTGGCATCAATTAAATGATGGTTTATGGCAAATGAACAAAAGGATGCCCATATTCTCCACCCCTGCTTCCTTTTTCCCAGGCAACTTGTCACACAGTTGCTTTTTGGAGGGCAAAGGGCATCTTAATAGGATATTTAAAAGGTTGTTAGAAGGTTTACCAAAGGAAATACCCATATCTTTAGCAACTCTACAGAAATTCCATCTACATGTAGTCACATAGGATTTGAATGTAGGTCATATACCATGGGACTTAGTTTACATTTCAACTTGGAAAAACAGTATCTGATTTTTCCTTCATGTCTGGTAATGATATTCCACCCATCTCAGATAGAAACTACAACCTGAGCTCTTAGAGAACTCACACTGGCAAATAATTGGAAAGAAGAAAAGCAAGCTTCCTAGTTTGGGGCAGAAGCCCTAGGAATTATTTTTAATGATATTTTAGGAGACTGAAGTGACCTTACCTTGCTGAAGGGTATCTACAATTAAGAAGAAGGTGGGAAAATAAGTCTTCATGCCGAAACAAGGGAAGCTCTGGCATATGCAGGTTTCTGTGATCTTTAGACTATTTGGAAAAATCTCTCAGTAACTGTATCCTAGGAATACCAGACTCTGAAAAATGTAACCTTTCATAATGAATACTCTGGGGCATGATTGTTCTGACTTTGCCAATTTTTCTGTGACTTACCACAAGTCAGTGATTTAAGCAGTTTTCCAACTATAAAGAAGTACTCAAATTTCAACATATCAGAAGGAGGTTGATTTGGGAGAGGTTAGATTTGGTAAATTTATAAACCATTTTCAAGCAACTAGTTCTCTCACAGTATTATGAGCTATACGTGATATAAAGATGAAAATGAAATAATTCCTTTTACCACTGTGAACTTGGGTAATAAAAATGTCAGCATCAAAAAAGAAATCAGGTAGTTTATGAGACTGAAACCTGGAGACAAGAATAACCCTCTCTGAAAATCATGGGTGGTAACAAATGTCAGACTGATCTTAGAGTTAGCTGTACATAGATCACAGATTAAAAGGTAATGGAACACAGATATACAAGTATAACTAGAAGGGGGGGCACAATCCAAGAACCAAGTATGAAAATTAGAAATGTAAAGATTCAGGGACGCCTGGGTGGCTCAGTTGGTTGGATGACTGCCTTCAGCCCAGGTCATGATCCTGGAGTTCCCGGATCGAGTCCCGCATAGGGCTCCCAGCTCCATGGGGAGTCTGCTTCTCCCTCTGACCTTCTCCTCACTCATGCTCTCTCTCACTGTCTCTCTCTCAAATAAATAAATAAAAATCTTTAAAAAAAAAAAAAAAAGAAATGTAAAGATTCAGGTATATGAAGTAAATACAAATCTTCAGAACCAAAAAGAGAATGATGAAAGGAAAGAGGAAGAAAATAGTGTCACATGAGGAATTAAATATACAATAGAGAGAAATTGAGAGACATATTGGGAATGACATGGAATAGATTTTCTTTGTCAAGATAACTGATCATCTAATTCAGAATAAATATATTACCTTAACCTATGCTTATGCGGGACAGCTGAATGCTTCCCTTTGTCACATACTTAGAAAATTCCTAGGTACAAGACAGTGAGCCAAGAGATCTTTGAATTGGCCAATTATACAGATATTCATACATAAATCCTACAATCAAGAATATAAATCTAATGGTGAAATGGATTAAACAAAAACTTTATTTTAGTATTAAGTACAGAGCCTAGTCACTGACAAAAATGTTTCTAAATATTGTTAACTAAACTCATTTTTCTTAAACTCATAACTTGTTATATTATTTGTTTTAAAAAAGTTTCTCATATGGAAGACCTTAAAATTTCTTAATGGGTGACCTTCTCTCCTTCCGGGAAATCCACTGTGCCTCACTAAGGGCAGCCTTTTTGGAACTTCACTAAAATTGTAATACAATTCTGGAAAAATATATGAGATATAAAGCCAATATTCATTGGTAAGACACGGAAAGAAAAAGTTCTTTCCCAATAGAAGTATTAAAAAAGTATTGATGTTGATACAAAAGTTGCGTATTCATCCTTTCTGATGGAGGCATAATACTCCATAGTGTATATGGACCACATCTTCCTTATCCATTCGTCCGTTGAAGGGCATCTTGGTTCTTTCCACAGTTTGGCAACCGTGGCCATTGCTGCTATAAACGTTGGGGTACAGGTGGCCCTTCTTTTCACTACATCTGTATCTTTGGGGTAAATACCCAGTAGTGCAATTGCATGGTCATAGGGAAGCTCTATTTTTAATTTCTTGAGGAATCTCCACACTGTTCTCCAGAGTGGCTGCACCAACTTGGATTCCCACCAACAGTGTAAGAGGGTTCCCCTTTCTCCACATCCTCTCCAAAACACGTTGTTTCCTCTCTTGCTCATTTGCCCATTCTAACTGGTGTAAGGTGGTATCTCAATGTGGTTTTAATTTGAGTCTCCCTAATGGCTAGTGATGAACATTTTTTCACGTGTCTGATTGCCATTTGTATTAGTTAGCTTCATTGGAGAAGTGTCTGTTCATATTTTCTGCGCATTTTTTGATATGATTATCTGTTTTGTGTGTGTTGAGTTTGAGTTTGAGAAGTTCTTTATAGATCCTGGATATCAACCTTTTGTCTGTACTGTCATTTGCAAATATCTTCTCCCATTCCATGGGTTGCCTCTTTGTTTTGTTGCCTGTTTCCTTTGCTGTGCAGAAGCTTTTGGTCTTGATGAAGTCCCAAAAGTTCCTTTTAGCTTTGTTTCCTTTGCCTTTGGAGACATATCTTGAAAGAAGTTGCTGCGGCTGATGTTGAAGAGGTTACTGCCTATGTTCTCCTCTAGGATTTTGATGGATTCCTGTCTCATGTTGAGGTCTTTTATCCATTTCGAGTTTATCTTTGTGTACAGTTTAAGAGAATGGTCGAGTTTCATTCTTCTACATATGTCTGTCCAATTTTACTGGCACCATTTATTGAAGAGACTGTCTTTTTTCCACTGTATATTTTTTCTTGCTTTGTCGAAGATTATTTGACCATAGAATTGAGGGTCCATATCTGGGCTCTCTACTCTGTTCCACTGGTCTATGTGTCTGTTTTTATGCCAGTACCATGCTGTCTTGGTGATCACAGCTTTGTAATAAAGCTTGAAATCAGGTAACATGATGCTGCCAGTTTTATTTTTGTTTTTCAACATTTCCTTAGTGATTTGGGGTCTCTTCTGATTCCATACAAATTTTAGGATTATTTGCTCCAGCTCTTTGAATAATACCAGTGGAATTTTGATTGGAATGGCATTAAATGTATCAACATGGACAGGACTGGAAGAGATTATGCTGAGTGAAATAAGTCAAACAGAGAGTCAATTATCATATGGTTTCACTTATTTGCGGAGCATAACAAATAACACGGAGGACATGGGGAGATGGAGAGGAGAAGGGAGTTGAGGGAAATTGGGGGGCAGATGAACCATGAGAGACTATGGACTCTGAAAAACAGCCTGAGGGTTTTGAAGGGGTGAGGGGTGGGAGGTTGGGGAAACCAGGTGTTGGGTATTATGGAGGGCACCCATTGCATGGAGCACTGGGTGTGGTACAAAAACAATGAATTCTGTTATGCTGAAAAGAAATAAAAGTTTAAAAAAAAAAGAAAAAAAAGAAATTCTGTCATAAAGGATAACATGAGGAACATTGAGGGCATTATGTTGAGTGAAATAAGCCAGTCACCAAAGAACAAATATTGTATGACCTCACTTATATGAAGTACCGTGGAATATTCAAATCCATACAAACAGAAAGTGGAAAGGTAGTTGCCAGGGACAAGACGGTGGGAAGAGATGAGGTATTACTATCTAATGAGTGCAGAGTTTAAGTTTAGGAAAATGAGAAAATTCTAGGGATGGATGGTGGTGATGGTTGCACAACAATATGAATGTACTTAATACCAATAGAATGTACAATTAAAAATGATTAAAACAATAAAAAAAGTCTTGATGGGAGAATCAACAACAAATTAAGCCAACCCCACACACAAGAAGGGAAATAATCAAGATTAAAGCAGAGATCAATGAGATACAAACTAGGGATACAGTATAACACATCAACGAAACTAGAAGCTGGTTTTTTGAAAGAATCCATAAGATTGATAAACCATTGGCCAAAATAATCCAAAAGAAAAGAGAGAGGACCCAAATTAATAAAATTATGAATGAAAAGGGAGAGATCACAATTAATGCCAAGGAAATAGAAATAATCATCAGAAATTATTATCAACAGTTATATGCCAATGAGTTAAGCAACCTAGATGAAATGGATACATTCCTGGAAACCTATAAACTTGCAAAACTGAATCAGGAAGAAACTGACAACCTGAATAGACCAATATCTAGTAACAATATTGAAGCAGTGATCAAAAACCTCTCAAAAAACAAGAGCCCAGGACCTGACAGATTCCCTGGAGAATTCTACCAAACATTCAAAGAAGAAACAATACCTATTTCCAGAAGCTGTTTCAAAAAATAGAAACAGAAGGAAAACTTCCAAACTCTTTTTATGAAGCCAGCATTACCCTGATCCCCAAACCAAGCAAAGACCACCAAAAAGGAGAATTTCAGACCAATATCCCTGATGAATATGGATGCCAAGATTCTCAACAAGATCCTAGCTAATAGGATCCAACAGTACATTAAAAAGATTATCCACTATGACCAGGTGGGATTTATCCATGGGATGCATGATGTTTCAACATTCACAAATCAATCAATGTGATAGAACAAATCAATAAGAGAAAAGAGAAAAATCACATGGTCCTCTCAACTGATGCAGAAAAAGCATTTGACAAGATACAGTATCCATACCTGATTCAAACAATTCAAGTATAGGGATAGAGGGAACATTCTTCAACTTCATAAAATCTATCTATGAAAATCCCACAATGAATATCATCCTCAATGGGGAAAAGCTAATAGCCTTCCCTTTGATATCAGGAACATGACAAGGATGTCCACTCTCACCACTGTTCTAGTACTATTCAACATAGTACTAGAAGTCCTAGAAACAGCAATCAGACAACAAAAAGAAATAAAAGGTATTCAAATTGACAAAGAAGAAGTCAAAGTCTCTCTCTTCGCAGATGACATGATACTTTATATGAGAAACCCAAAAGTCTTCACCCCCAAACTACTAGAACTCATACAGCACTTCAGGAATGTGGCAGGATACAAAATCAATGTACAGAAATCAGTTGCTTTCTTATACAATAACAATGAAAAAATAGAAAGGGAAATTAGAGAATCGATTCCATTTACTATAGCACCAAGAACCATATAGCGTGGAATAAACCTAGCCAAAGAGGTAAAGGATCTATACTCGAAGAACTACAGAATACTCATGAAAGAAATTGAAGAAGACACAAAAAGATGCAAAACCATTCCATGCTCATGGGTCGGAAGAATAAACATTGTTAAAATGTATTTACTGCCTAGAGCCATCTATACTTTCAATGCCATTCTGATCAAAGTTCCACCAGCATTTTTCAAAGAGCTGGAACAAACAATCCTAAAATTTGTATGGAACCAGAAGAGACTCCGAAATGCTAAGGAAATGTTGAAAAAGAAAAACAAAACTGGGGGCATCACGTTGCCTGATTTCAAGCTTTACTACAAAGCTGTGATCACCAAGACAGCATGGTACTGGCATAAAAACAGACACACAGACCAGTGGAACAGAGTAGAGAGTCCAGATATGGACCCTCAACACTATGGTCAAATAATCTTTGACAAAACAGGAAAAAACATACGGTGGAAAAAAGACAGTCTCTTCAATAAATGGTGCTGAGATAATTGGACAGCTATGTGTAGAAGAATGAAACTCGACCATTCTCTTACACCATACACAAAGATAAACTTGAAATGGATAAATGACCTCAACATGAGGCAGGAATCCATTAAAATCCTAGAGGAGAACATGGGCAGTAATCTCTTTGACATCGGCCACAGCAACTTCTTTCAAGATATGTCTCCAAAGGCAAAGGAAACAAAAGTGAAAATGAACTTTTGGGACTTCATCAAGATCAAAAGCTTCTGCACAGCAAGGAAACAGTCACCAAAACAAAGAGGCAACCCACGGAATGGGAGAAGATATTTGCAAATGACACTACAGACAAAGGGCTGATATCCAAGATCTATAAAAAACTCCTCAAACTCAACACACACAAAACAGATAATCATGTCAAAAAATGGCCAGAAGATATGAACAGACACTTCTCCAAAGAGGACATGCAAATGGCTAACAGACGCATGAAAAAATGTTCATCATCCTTAACCATCAGGGAGATTCAAATCCAAACCACATTGAGATACCACCTTACACCAGTTAGAATGGCAAAAATTAACAAGACAGGAAACAACGTGTGTTGGAGAGGGTGTGGAGAAAGGGGAACCCTCTTACGCTGTTGGTGGGAATGCAAGCTGGTGCCGCCACTTTAGAAAACAGTGTGGAGATTGCTTAAGAAATTAAAAATAGAGCTTCCCTATGACCCTGCAATTGCACTACTGGGTATTTACCCCAAAGATACAGATGTAGTGAAAAGAAGGGCCATCTGTACCCCAATGACATAGCAGCAATAGCCACAGTCACCAAACTGTGGAAAGAATCAAGATGCCCTTCAATGGATGAATGGATAAAGAAGATATGGTCCATATATACAATGGAGTATTATGCCTCCATCAGAAAGGATGAATACCCAACTTTTGTATCAACATGGAGAGGACTGGAGGAGATTATGCTGAGTGAAATAAGTCAAGCAGAGAGCCAATTATCATATAGTTTCACTTACTTTTGGAGCATAAGGAATAACATTGAAGACATTGGGCGATGGATAGGATAAGTGAGTTGGGGGAAATTGGAGGAGACAAGCCACGAGAGACTGTGGACTCTGAGAAACAAACTGAGGGTTTGGAGACAGGGGTGGGGGGTGAGGTGAGTCTGGTGGTGGGTATTATGTAGGGCACCTATTGCATGGAGCACTGGGTGTGGTACATAAACAATGAATTTTGGAACACTGAAATAAAATAAAATAAAATCTAAAATCAAAAAACAACTATAACAAAAACAACAACAACAAGTTTTGATGGTGGCTTAAATCATGCCTATAACTCTGAGTAGGTTCAGAGCAAGCAGACGGACAAGAGGTGTTCAAAGCACAGAGAAGAGCACTTCAGCCAACACAATGCCACAAAGGTCTTGTGGTAGGAGAAGACCTGGCCAGCATGAAGAGCTGACAGAGGTCCATGTGGCTGGAATGTAGTCACAGAACTTAGTATATGATGAGGCTGATGAAGTAGACAGGTGTCACACCATGCCTGGCTTCACAGGAAAAAAGCCCCCATGTGGCCCGAGACCAATGGGAAGACATTTGTGAGTTTTTAAGGAAGGGTTGGGGACCTATTCATATTTGCATTTTGATAATATTGTGTAATGTAGAAACATCATCATAATGTAGGGAAAGATTGAGTGAACCACTAGAACTGTTAGGAAAAGCAAAGCAAAGTCTATATGCAATGTAAGTGCATGTTCATGAATTATTTGAACACATACTATGGACAAGTCATATGCTAAGTTCTATCTGAGTAATGACAATTAAAAAAGAAAGGATAAAAAGTTACAAAAGGATAAAAGTTATTTAAGAAGGGATATAATTTATATACATAAACATAAACATATGTGTATATTTATATTTGTATACATGCATGTGTACATATATAATACTATAACAAAGGAAATAATCTACACAAAGGAAATCTTTAAAATAACACTTTAAGAGTTAAAATATTATTTTATAATAAATAAGTATTTAAAGTTTATATTTATATTTATAAAAATAATATAATGTTTAACTATATCCAATGTCTATTTTTCATTAAATAACATAAAGTGTAATATATACCATAAAAGCTATAGAATATAATAAAAGAGAATGTCAAAATGTGCTGAAGTATGTGAGCAATGTTTTATCAGAGCGGTGAAATTTAAGAACAAACCTCAAAAGATTGTCAAATATTCCAATTATCTATTGTTGGACAGCAAGCCACCTCAGAACACATAAATCATTTCTACTGCTCATGATTCTGCAATTTGAGGATGGCTCAGGGAGGCAGGTTTGCCCCTGCAGTATTTGTGTGAGAGAGCCCTCTGGGACTGGAAAATCAACCTCCATAGTAGTTTAATCACATGGCTGGCAAATTGATACTCAGTGTCAGCTGGGATCTCAGCTGGGATACTGACCAGTGGTTCTGGATCCATGGAACTACACATGAGGCTGTTTGGGCTTCCACACAGTATATTGGCTATATGGTCATATTTCATAGTGGCTCAGGCATTCAAGAACAAATATCTCAAGTATCCTGGTCTCTTTTGGCTGACCCAGAAATTGGTATGGCATCATTTCTGCCATATGTTACTAATCCAGCCATCACAGAACCCATTGCAATCCAAAAGGTAGAAACAAAAAGCCACCTCATAGTAAAAGGAGTACCAAGGACTTTGTAGCCACCTTTCCATTACAGGAAAATACAGACAGAGAAAGTGGAGTGTAAAATCTGTTCAGGGCAAAGGGCACAGAAGTTGACTGCCCTAATAAGGATGATAAAAATTGAGATCCACTGAGCAATTAATATGTGCCAGTCATTGTAAAATTTGCTTTGTAGGAATTATACAAGTTATTCCTCACCCAAATCTTATAAATTATCATACTCATTTTGGAGATGGAGAAATTCAGCCTAGAGAGAAAAATGAATTTGTCCAGTCTCATAAACATGGTAAGGAGCACAGCCAGTGTTTGAGAGTCTGATTTAGAGTTTGGCTGACTAGGCTACAACAACACATTACTAATTGGTTAAAATAGAAAAAAATTTTGAAATTTTCCTTTTTTTGATATTAAGAATCTTAATTGATTTTAAATATGCAGTTCATCAAATTGTAAATTTTATAACCAGCATTGCTATATCAGTAATCCCATATTTTAAAAAAATAAATATTTTATTTAAATATTTATTTAAATAAAATATTTATTCAAATATGGATTTAAATAAATCCATATTTTAATTTTATTTGAATGAAAATGATGACTTGTTAAGCTTAACTATAGATTTAATGTTCATTGTACATTTAACTCTATTTGAATACAAACTACACATGACACAGAAGAAAAAATTGTCTTCTAACTCTTCCTCACTGATTATTTGACAAATCTGATAAGTTCCATAGAAATAATACATTTTTAGACAGCTTTTTGGTCTAATTATGGTTAAGTATAAAAACAAAATAAAATGGAATAAAAAGTACTATTAAATTACATTTTATTGTGTTTGAGTTATTATACATTTTTAACATAGGAACATCTTTAATTGCTGGTCAAATTTGATATGGGACATATCAAATTTGATATGGGACATATCAAATGGGAGCTAACAATATTTCTACTGATGATCATAATTCACTTTTTTGTTGTGTCCTCCATTCTGGCTTATCTGAGGAACCCTGAGAAATTTAATCCTCAATAGATTTACACCATTTTAGAGTAAGGTTTGTATCCTAAATAATATGTTAATACTAAAGTACACCTTCTGAGCAGAGAATAGTAATATTTTTATGGGAAATTCGTACAACATGGTTCTTAGCCTCACTATGTACTTAATCTGCCTGGTGATATTAATATTTGTAATAAAATGGCACTTCTAATACCAACAAAATCATATTATCTAGCTAATCCTCAGAATATTCACCAGAACCAGCTTGTTGAGCAGTATGAACTTTCTATTTCTAAAACAAACAAAAACAGAGAATTTCAGCTATTTAACAAAGATGGTGACTAATACCTGTTCTTTTCTTAGGGCATCAAATGAACTATTCCAAAAGTTAGGAAAAGGAACCTACAGCATGGTTTAGGGACCAAGTTTTATAAGGCAAGATTGAGAGTCTGTTTAGAGCCTCCTTCATGCGGGTGAAGTTGAAGCACTTGTACAACTCATCCAATTTGAGGACTCACTGCCAAGTGAGAACCTGGAAGTTTCTAGTGGTACAGGAATAATATTCTTGACTAACAGTCATTCAGCTTATGAATGTATTTCTGACTAATAGCCCTTGGCCAAAATGAGCTCCGTTCTCTGTACTTTCTATTTTGAAAGACCCAACATTTGAACTGAAACCAAAATAAGAAACTCTCCCCATGGGAAAGCCACAGGCTTTAACACAACGAACTCCCTCATGTGCCATGTGGGGGCGGGTACCACCTTAGTGGCCTTGCTGATGCTGAAAGGAGCCACAATACAGATCACAACACAAAGTAACAACTCAAGTGAGAATAGGGATTTTGCCCTGAGCCAGGCTAGAAAGTCTTTAGAAGAATTATCAGTGATACTATCTATATAAAGATGAACATGGACACAGCACTGTTGCAGCTTCATACATCCTTGGCCACAGCAGAGCCTTTGCACCTGCCATGTGAGTTAGCTCAGTATGAGAGGAAAGTAATGTAAGTAGCAATAGAAACCTCCGTATTATTGTTGGGTGGTCCCCCACCTCCTCAAAACACAAAGAATGTAGAGTCATCTTAGACTATCTATATTCTGCCAAATAATTCTGTAACCCATTTACTACTAAAAGGGGGCTAGTTTAACCACCACTCAGAGGACTTAGAAAGGGAAACAAGAGCCAGGCCACAAGCACGATCACAAAAGAAAAACTAAATGGAAAGAGAATGTGTGAATGCTCACGCAAAGCAATACCTAAGAACAATAAATGAGCCAGCCTTTCCTGGAGTCCTAGAAGGTATACAGGCTTTGAATTCAACGTTTGTTTGTTTATTTATTTATTTAAAATGCAAAAACCTTGTAGTGTCCTGAATTACGTGTGCATGGCCTTTCACTTCAGTAAGAGAAGGAACAAATGAAGGAATTTCTGTGCCAGGGGATGTTTGTGTATGGTTGTCTGCTTATGTTTGTGGGCATCTTAGAAGCTCCAGGAGAGAGAGCAGAGCAAGGGAAGAAGGAGAAAGAATGTGTGAGGAAGTCTTTGCCCTTGGGGAAGATGAGGAGCCAAAGGGACTTAAGCAAAGGGGAGTGATTTTTTTTTTTTTTTTTCCCTTACAGGGGCGCCTGGGTGGTTCAGTGGGTTAAGCCTCTGCCTTCGGCTCAGGTCATGATCTCAGGGTCCTGAGATAGAGTGCCACATCGGGCTCTCTGCTCGGTGGGGAGCCTACTTCCTCCTCTCTCTCTGCCTAGTTGGAATCTTTCTCTCTGTGTCAAATAAATAAATAAAATCTTAAAAAATTTTTGAAAAAAAAAAAAAACTTTTGTCCTTACATATAAGACATCATTGAAGTGGGCTTTCCTATTTTTTTTTTCCTTCTCATCTGATAGACTTAAATTTCCACCTCCTTTACCTTTCTTGATCCCCACAGAGCTTAACACAGTGCCACAGCCATATAGGTGAAGGACTTGCAATATACACTGGGATGAGTAGGGCATTCAGTTTCACAAGAAGTTATCATTTTGTAAGATTCAACTAAAAAAAATAAATAATCCTATGTCTCTTATATTCATCCTCATTCAATCTTGTCTATATTTTCCTTTTATGAAGAAAAATTCTCTTCCCCAATGCTTCCTGGTGTTATGCCTTAATGCAACCCATTCAGTGTGTGACAGGTCCCTCCTCCATGGTGTAGACCACCCACCATACCCATATACACGTTTTCTCAAAAATTAGTATTCCAAGAAAAATAGATTCATTCACCAAGAACAATTCACACTCTATAGAAGTAGAGGAGTAAAGGACATAAGAAGAAAAAGAGAGGGGATGACAATCTAACAACCACGAGCAATATAACTTCTTATAATAAAAAACCAAAATACAACATCTACTCTATCATGTTGTTAGAAAGATCTAATTATATAATTTTTCTAAATGCATATATCTCTTATCTTTGTGGGGCAAATATCTACATTTTTGTCTAAAATCAAAACCTAGGAAAGCACACTAAATATACTGCTATTGGTATTTGTCAAGATCCTTGACCCATTTTTAAGCTCCTGGAAAAAAATTTTTTTTCAAGCACTATTGAATAACTACTTTCCCAGATGTTTGCCAAAATGTTTTGTAGCAAATTCTCCCACTTAACTGAGATCCTTATCTTAACTTTGCTGCTTTATTATAATTGTGCAGGCTATAAATCTGAGCAGTATCTAAACTTAGAGTATCAAATGGAATCATTTATTTTTATTTTGTAAAAGCACATGTAAAATTTATGTGGCTTTATTTCTTAAATGCTTCCACTTATTGATTTACTGTAGATTTGCCTTGATTTACTATATATTCTCTTTCCATGTGTCTGTAGAAAATATTTTTCATTATGTATACAGTTTTCTGAAAAAGTTCACTGTCATTTTTCTTTCAAATTAGATAGGTCGTAGGATTTTTATTCCCCCATTAAAGTTGAGGGAGACTGGAGTCCTCCCACTCAGATATCCATGATTTATCACCAACTGAAGCAGCTTAACTTAGTAAGTTCACAAGCTGGTTCTCTTTAATACCCTATTGTGCATGCCATCTGGGCCCGCTGTTTCAGTGCATTCCAGTTTTTCAAATATTCCTCACCTGTGCGCATGTATTTTTTTTAAAGATATGCTGCTATTTTGGTAAGCTTTATACTGACCTCTGATTTTTATTTTTTTATTTTCCTTCTTATAATATATCAAGTATAAAAATAATGACTCTAAATCAATGTCCTAGACATTTTCAAGAGTTATGCATTTCCCTGATCCATGTTTTAGGGACTACTTTATACCCCTCCATGGAAATTTGGTAAAGTATATGGAAGTTGCCCACCTACTCTCTTGCTCTAACACTATTTGGCATAACAAATGCATAGTAATTTCTATTTTCTATATCTAACGCAAACTACTTTTTGTTTATTGACTGAGGGATGCAGAATTTAGTACTCCTGACAAAAGATAGTACTCCCATTTTCTCTCACCCTTCCTCCATTTGTAACAATGACTAGTCTGTGTGTCTCACAAGAAAGCTGAATTTGTTCACACAATGCCCCACAGCTAAGTTCCCTTTCCGTGGCACCAAAACATTTCCATTCCTTTACTGCTACTTTGTAGTAAAATACCTATGAAACGTTGACGTATATAATTCATTCTGAGGTCAGTATCAAATTTGAAGAATCATAGCCCCCGAAGAGAATTTAACTTTATTCATATTTTATCATGTAGATGTTCCACAGCATCTCATTTTTAAAATTACCAGAACTTTTTGATTATTTAATACCTTATAGTCTGTAGAAGCATCTCATCCTGATTTCTTGAGAAGAACTGATTTTCTCAGCTATACTATTCTGTCCCACCATTTTGCATCCTTACTTCCCTCTCTCCTCTGGACTATTCCTTCTTACCTAATACCCCCAAAGCTTCACATTCCCTCCCCTTCTACAGTAACTGGTAGGTCTAGTTCATCTTCAATTCTGATTACTAATTTTAGAGTTTTATAAAAACTCAGTTCCCTCTATCCTTTGTGTCATCAGACAATGGGTAAAGAAGAAAGAAGCTAAGGAGACAATTCTAGAACACTCCATGTCAGGATGAAGTATGAAAGAGCTATTAAGCTCCACATGTAAACAATGTTTGTTCTCTGACATACATAAGATAATGTAAGTATCCTCATAGGTCTCTGGACACATACCCAATTTCCTTCAAGGACAGTCAGAATTGGCTGTAATACTTTTTAACACCACAAACATATTCATTTCACTCACACATAAAAAGAAAAATCAAAGGGAAGCATAATGTTTGAAGAGCTACACTAGATCCGGAGTTCGTTTACTTAGTAAACTTCATGAGTGATTTGCTGCCTCAAGTGTTTCAGGCATCAAATAAGGTGCTAAATATATATAACACCTGGGGAAAAAATGGAACTGTGTGATGACAGCCACACGTAATGTCTATCCCAGGGTCCGTCTGTGTCTTTTCCCTTCTTTGGCCACATCTGTGTGTTTGGGTATATATGGTCTCAGACACTCTTTAAAGAAACAAATGGGCTATAAAAAGATAACCTAGCAGAAGTGTACTGGAACTGAAGAAGGACAACCCAAGAAGTTCGCCTCATGAAGGGGAAAGAGTTATCAGCTAATTGTATGAACTTTCTCTTTAACATCATAGTGGGGTCATCTTTGTAATTTCTTAGAGTGCTTCCCTAAATCCTCCCCAGATGTTAGGTCACAGAGTCTATTAAGCATAAGTTGAAGTAAACAATTCCATAAACTCAAGTTCTGAATGCTTTAAATCACTCAGTTACTAATTCAGAAATATTTTTTGGGTGCCCATTGTTTGCCAGCTACTCTCATAGGCACTGGGAATAGAATAGTCAATGAAACACAAAAGCCTCTGTGAATTGTGCCCTCCCTCCTTATTTCATATGCTGAAACCCTAACCACAATGGGGCCCAATTTGATGAGATCACTGTCCCTATAAGGAGAGAAACCAGCGAGCTCTCTCTGTGGATATACACCAAGGAATGGAGTCTTCCAAACTACTCTCACCACTGGTTGTTCTTCCTAACCTCTTTTTCTCAATATTTTTCTTCATAAAATTCATTACTTCTAATATATTATAATATTTTCTTACCTATTTTGTTTATTGTCCATATTAGTCTTTCTTGTAATGGCAGCCCAGAGTAATACAGACTATGAACAAAATAGACAAGCAGATATTATAGTATATTAGAAGTTATATATTTTATGATAAAAAAAATATTGAGGAAGAGGGGCAGGACAATCCAGCAGTGAGAGTGGTTTGGGGAACTCTCAGAGAAGGTGCCTTTGATCTAAAAGCTGACATAGATAAAGGAGAAGGCTGAGTGGCTCTTTGGGAGAAGAGTTTCCAGGTTGCTCCAGGCCATGCAAAGCTGCTGAGGCTTCAGGCTATGCAAAGCTGCTGAGGTGCCTGTCATATTCACAGAAAGCAAGGGGCCAGTGTGGCTGGAGCAGAAAAGAAGGAAGCAGGAGAGGGGCCAACTGTTCCTGATGCCCCTGTGCCTGGTGAGGAGCAAACAAGGCTGTAGCTTGGAAATCAGGGCAGAGGAAATGCAATCAGGAAGTATGCTTCAGGGGATAGACTACCTGAAAAACAGAAATATTCTCTGCTAATGAGCTTAACAAAGTGAGGCTCATAAATTGTTGGTTTCCCATTAAACTTTATTTTCAAAACTAATCAAAAAATTTTAACAGGATACAAACCAAAATGATGTCTGAGGTATTAGTCTTTTTTTAAATCACCTATCTTCATATCCACTATGTACCAGAAAGTATCATTGTTAGTTTTCAAATTAGCCAAGAATTTTTAAATTAGTGAAGAAATTTAAACTACACTAGAGTTTTGTGTGATGGGCCAAGTTCTCTGCATCTATAGTCGGATAATAATGGTCTTTCTCATTTTGTTAAAAACAAATTTAAGGAATATGAGCCTTTCAGTTAATCCCATTGATCTTTTACCCCTGACATCTTATTTTTGAAACTTTACTATAAATCAATGAACATCTGTTCACAAGTTCTAGCAGATAACATATGAATTAATCAATAATAAGTTAATATTAATATAAATCCAGAAATACTTTATCATGCTAAGATGCTCAATATTTTCCTGGACATATGTACTTCTGAATATAATTTAAAGTAACATATGTAAAATGCGAATATAGTTATGCCCTCAAATTTGTTCTGGTTTGTTTATCAAAATTAAATAAATCAATAAAAAAATGACCTTGCAGAAACTCTAATTCCACAGTTTATCCCTTAGTTTCAGCTCCCATATAGGATCACATTTTCACTGCATTAACTTCATCACACATACGACTAAAGTAGCACTAAGTATGATGTATAGGAAAAGGGTATCAAAAACCAGAGACAAGACCCCAAACAGACTCAGGGTCCCCTGGCTGTGTGGAGTCTCTATGGATGGTTTTGGGAACCATTCCAGATCACAGAGAAAAGAGTGGAACCAATCCAGTGGGACACGCTAAGCGCTAATGGTAATCAGCAAGCACAATGTGTTGATGCCCAATGGGACAGATGAGGTTAGCAAAGCATAGTGCTTTAGGAGGTCATTTCCCAGATAGTGCATAAATGGTCCAAAGGACCCTGATGTAAAAATCAAAGTCTAAATAATAGCTATTCAAAACCAGGTAGATGGGTTGTTTTGGCTTCAATGTATTTATTCATCAGTAAGTGGGGATAATTATATCTTCATGCCAACACCAGAGTATTGTCATAAAGATGAAATATACCAATGAATTTGGAAATTTTTATATCAGTTTTTATCAAATTAATAATAATAATGCGATTATTTAACAAAGAAGAGTAATTTAACTAGAGAAGGAAGGAGGAGATTCTGTTTAATTTCATAGCTAATTCATTACATGTTGAATATTTATGTTTGTGTCCCTACTCCTAAGGTTATTCTAGAAATAGCTGTCTCTGGCCTCCTGGGCTATATCTCAATGAGTAGGGGTGTTTATGATATGTTACTTCCACACATAACCAATAGCATTTCCAAGAAATATATTAAAGGATTTTACTTTCCTCTAACAGCAAGTAGAGGATCTTTGACTCTGCAGTAAATCTGTGGGAAGATAAAAGGAGAAATAAAAATCCTTATGATGAGCAATATTAAAAAACAAAAAGAAAATAGTGCTGTGTAGGAAGAGAAAAGGAGACATTAATAGTGAATTTACTCAGTTTTGTTTGGCTTAATAACAAATGTCCAAACATCAAATCGAAGTAGTATTTTTATTATCCAACTTCACTATATAATCTGAAAATAATTAATAGTCCAACAGAGAAACATTAATGAATTATGTGGATTATTTAAAAGGCACAAAATTTCCTGTTTGCTCTCCTACTCAAAAACAAGGGCATTTTTTATCTTTAGTCAAAAGGAAGAGGAAAAAGTGGTAGATAATATTATAGAGGAACAAATTATAAAACAAAAACAAACATTAAACTCGGTTATTAAAGGAAATTTATACCAACAATGCTCTTATTAAAGTGATCTAACTTCCCCTTTGTTATTATAAAAATTATGTAGCCTACCTTGTCTGACTCTCCATCAACTTAATAAAAATGTCTTTCACAAGTACCATTAGTTTTCACAGAAGAAAATCCTGAGGAAGCACATTACAGCATTTCACTGCATGAATTCCATAGGATTATAGGGTCTTTACACTTCAGAAAAGCCCTAGACCACATGGAATTCCCTCTGTTAACAAGATAATTCCAAAGTACATGTATGAAATAGTCTTATTATACTATCTGGCCTTTTCTCAGTGTTCCTTCGCCTAAAATATTCAAATCTGCCTTGTCTTACAATTAAGTCTTGGCTTTGCATCTTCTGGATCATACCTTCAGCCTGCAACTCTCTTACCATAATACTACTACTTTTGGAATTTTAAAAAGAAAACACCACAGTTTCCAGTTTTAGTTGGTGTGATTTTCTATCTAGGAGGAGGACACATGTAAAGGGCAAAAGAATCTGAATTTAAATTATAATTATACCATTTATTATTTTCATGAACTTGGACATTTTTGAAAAAAATCTCTGACCTTCATTTCCACATCTGTAAAATTGCCATAACAGTTAGTAATAGTGTATCCATATGCAATGCTTGGCATGTATTAGGCATAAAACAAATAGCACCATTATATTTTATTGCATTTCTACAATTAAGTTAAACACTCATAATTTGGAACTACTAAGTAAGTCTAGGTAAAATTGTGGAATCTTAAAACTCTCTACTATAAATACATTAAATAATTTTTACCTGTATTATATCCCCCTAAAAAACTGTAAGGTAGACAGGACAGATACTTAATTTTAAGGATGAGGAGATGGGTTCAATGAATTGTTCAAATCACTATTATGCAGTAGATCAAGGAGGTAAATTCATGTTCTATGACACTGACCACTCCCCACTATGTTACTGAAAATAGCAGCAACTAGAGGGTTCTATGGTCCACTCTCTTAAAATCTTCCTCATCTCATTTGACGGCAACTTTATCCTTCCATGTAGCTGCGACCAAAAACCTTGGAGTCATTCTTTATTCCCTTCTGTCATACTATCATATTTCACATATACTTACTCAAGATTTTTAAAAAATTTATCTTCAAAATATATCCAGATTTCTTCTAATTCCCCCTACCATCACCAATGGTCATCTGTGTTTTGAATTTCTCCCAGATTTCTACTCTTACAACTCAGCACTGCTAACCGTGGTCCCTTCTCAACAGAGCAGCCAGAGTTACTCTTTAATAATACAAGTAAGGTCATGTGACCGTTCTCACAAAATCCTCTAATGATTCAATTTTGCTAAGTAAACACCAACAACTTTGCAATGGTCTAGAAGGCTATTACCTGACCCCAGTTAATTCCTTACTTTCCCCTCTCATTTTCTTTGCTCTAATCCCATAACAACTAATCTTTCCTGAGGGCTGTAGTGAGACCCCCTGAAATCCTCTTTTCTCAAGTATTTTCACAGTCAATTTCTTCATCTTCTTCAAAGACCATATATTTTCTAAAATGTCACTTTCTCAATGAGGTTTATCCCTGGCCTCCCAGTTTAAAATAAGAACTTATCCCTCAGGAAGTTTTGATTCCTTTACCTTGATCTATTTATTTTTATCTCCATAGTATTTTTTTCCCTTCTGACACACTATATAACTTACTAAGTGTATTAGCTATAGTCTAACTCCCTCTGACAAAATTTAGTCCCCATGAGGTTAAGGACAAGTGCCTAGCAGGTAATCAAGTGCTGCCTAAATGAATACTGTCTTCTGATTGCCATCTCACTTTTAGAACAAAAACCCAAACACCTCCTCCCAAACACACACATGGCCACTTCTGACAGATCTAGTCTTCCTGGGCATTACAAGAGTGTTTCTCAAAATATTCTTCATGTATCAAAATCTTCTTAGAATCAAATTACAGAGGAATGTTGACTTAAGGAATAAATTCCTAGTGCCCCCTCCAGAAATGCTTAGAGTTTTTTGAGGTGATTTTTATGAATATGACTTATTTGCACCCTGAAGCTTGAGACCATTCGCTAGCCCTGTCTCTCTTCCCCTTCTGTTTTTCTCCATCTCAGCCATAGTCTTTCTTGCAAAAATCTGTAAAACCAGGCATCCCCTAAAGCATCAATAATTGAAACATCTACAAAAGAAATCTTTTGCCACTTTCTATATTCCACTCTGAAAAACAAAAAGCACTGATATGGGTCAGGGTCAATGTGCTAACACCGAAAAGTTTCAGTTCATGACAGAAAATAATGTGGTAGCCATGTCACATGTCCATTTTGAAGTAATCTCTTTCTATTTCTTTTGTTTTCTATCCTGATTGTTGGGAGTAATATTTTCTACTAGGTTCATGTAACAGAGCTTGGAAGAAGACTTTTCAATATTAGGAACAACTAAGGGATAATAATTTTAGATTATTTTCCAAATGATCAATCAATGTCCTTTCTTCAATTTGACTTCTAGGGCCCTAAAGTAAAGAAACTGGACCCTGAAGAGTACAGATGGGGAATTTCTGAAGTATGTCCACATTCAAGTGGAGGTCAAAGAAGCCCAAATGAAAGAGATCTAGACTGACAGTGACAACTAGGGATTGATCAAAAGTTCTTTTTAAAAGGGCTGTTTTGAAGATTTTGATTCTGACTTTGAAAGAACTAACGTGATTGACAGTGGAAGGAATCTCATATAAAATTCCTTAAATAAAAATGTATTGACTTAAAATAAAAAAAGAAACATTAAAAAATGTGAAGATTTATACAATCTCAGTCTTGTCTTCCAGATCTTATAATCTTAAAAGATGTTTGAAATGCATACACTAATATTCACAAAGCAAAGCATTTAAGGTATGATATAGACAGTAGATCAAATATAGGCACCTTCCCTGACAGCTCTCATTGTGCTGGGATGTGCTAATGGAATGTATCACCAAAAAAGAGATGTTACCTGATCAAAATTATAGTGTTCAACATATAAATTTATCATTCAGCTTTGACCAATCATTTTAAACATATAGATAAATTTGATAATATACTTTCAGAATGCATTCTGTATAGCATGGTAAATACATGCTAAAAGTTTCCAGTGAAGATTGAGTCAATTAGTCCACCCACAGGGCTGAAACCTTTACCAACCCTATGCTTTGCTGGGAAATGAAGGAGGAAAGAGGACCAAGTATTTGACGTAGATCAAGTTCAAAAGGTTCAATGTCCATCTGGAAAAAGAAGTAGTTCCAACCCAAAAAAAAAGGAAAGAAAAAAAGGAAAGTTTCAAAATGAGCTTCAAACTTGATACAAAGGCAAATAATTATAGCTTTTATTTCTTAACCAGCACCTGCTGTGATATAGGAATTATAGTCCTGAGTCTCTTCTAAAATGCTTACCATGAACTTTGGGTATGAGATAACTGAGTAAATACTTCTTCATTTATTAGCCCATAAATATTGACTATTGAAAAATTCACATATAGTATATAGTGTGTATATAGTAAATATAAAATATGTATATTTATATTATATTTATATAGTAAATATAAAATGCATATAGTGTGTAAGATATATATATAATATATGTATATATGTGTATATATACAGTCACAATTTTTCTAAAAACATACCACACAGTAACATACTTGACTGAAAGCTGACCACTGAGGCTTCAAAAGGATTATCCTTCGTAAGCTTATTTCACCTGAGAGATAAACAGTGCAGCATTATTTTGCTTAATATACATTCAGGCATCTGGACTTCTTCCGCGTGTTTATCTGACACAATAATATCTACTAGCTTTGTCAGAATGGAAGCCATAACACAATACCACATATTTCTATAAACAATGAAGCAATTATTTTGTCTTCAAATGATGCTGAAGACTGGCAGAGAGCCAGATCACCTGAGGTATCCCTTCTGTAGTATGATTAAGTTTTACATTGATTTATGGGCAAAGAATAGGACACTTGTTACAATTCATTTTGCTGAGAATTTTTTGAGTCTCCAAAATTCAAGAGAATCTCAAACTTTTAAAATGAGAGTACAATAGGTATGCATACTGTTAACTAGGAACAATGGAAAACCAATGGTTACATAAATTACTCAATTTTATTTAAGTCCATAAGGTCAATCTCATGGTTCAGAAATTTAAATTCCAGGAGAAATTTACTCATGGACATTAAATAAATGCATAGCTTCTTTTTTATGAGAAATTATTTTAGTTTCCTAGGTGTCCTATTTTGAGGGAATGGAGGAAACATGTTTTGTTTATTTGGAAATTATATAAGAGTATTATGAAATTTTAATCAACCCTCACATAAAAATAAGCAACATCTTAAACTCTAAATAAGTAGAAATTATTCATTTATTCCAGTACAAAAATGTCTTCACCCCAAAATAATTATAGGAATCAGTAATTCCGTACAGCAACAATCCTCAAAACAATTCCTAATCAGCCATGTACATTTCAATCTTTAGAAATAATTAAAAATCTTGAAGCTATCAATAAAACAGGATAAATTAACTACTTTTAAGTATATTTCAAAACTTAGTAAGTTTTGCTAACTATGTGCAATTACCTAACCTCTTAAGCTATTTCAAAACTTGAAAAGGTTATAAGTGGTAGAAAAAACCCCAAACACTCCTATAACGATATAGCTGGTGGTGGTCAGCACAACTGGCCGATTGTAAAATGAGCTTCCAGAGCATTCAATCAATATGAGTAGGGGCCATCAGGCAACTATCATATTGCCCTTTTAAATTTCCAGCATTCTGATGATGAAAGAATAGTCAACTATTATTCTATTGTAACTCCATCTCTACTGCATGGACCTTACTAAATGTTTTAAGGGAAGTTTCAAAAGACTCAATTTTGCTGGCTCTCCATACTATCATGGAAATGTAATGCTCCCTGGGTCAGTCTTTCTGGCTGCCCTACTACCCTCATTCCCCGTCCCCGAGCTACCCGCACACCCTTGTCTTGTTCATTCTGATTTCTTCAACAGTCTTGATCAACTCTTCGTGTGACCCTTACCTACTACCATATACAGAACACTTGATGTTTAAGCAAGTGTAGTATAATCTTCAATTTCATGAACTAATGACACAAAACCCCAGAACCTTGTTTTTCAGTGTTCCTCGGAACCCCACTGTCCCATAAAATGCTAGCTGAGTATTATTAGGAGTCCATAACTTGCCAGAAGTGAATAAGTGATCCATGTGCATTTAACCCCCCCCCCAACCAAGAAACCCATCAGATAAGAAATGTTATTGAAGCAATGGAAGGTAAAGAAGGCTAAGAGCTCTGTCCAAGGTCACTGGTTAATCAGGGGTGAAATCTGACCCCAAGCAGCATGACATCAGAGTCCATGCATGGAACTACCTATTCTATATTGCCCTCTTAATAGAAGGAAAGCTTCTGTCTGTATTCTAACAAATTGGTTAGTACTGTGTTCAGTAGTTCTGACAAGAGATGCACAGTGTTCGTTGTTGCTCATTATGCATTCAGCACTTTCTAGGCTCTGTGAAGCTCTGTGGTTTACTTTGGGTGGTGGACTGTATAATGTCTACTTCTCTGCAGAAGCATTTATTTCCTCTGCTTTCTTCAGGTAAGGCTGGGCCATGAAATTGATTGGACTAATGAAATTTGAGCAGAAGTGATATGTGTTACTTCTAGACACAGATATTGAGAGCTAATGGGTGCTGCCCAGGCTCTTTTCCACCTCAGTCAGAGCAACCTAAAGTATTCCACTGTTCCAGTGGCTTCTCTCTCTGATTGCTTTCACAGTAAAAACAGTGACACAGACTGGAGGCTGTAGTTGACCCATGAGGGACACTTGTGAGAAATAAACCTTAGTTGTTTTAAGCTACTAAGATTTACTGGTAGCTACCTGAGTTATCCTGGCATTTGGGGGGTTTCGGTTTTTTGTTTTTACCAAATTTGGTTTACTTTGAAAACTGTTTTTCATTAATATCTGATGAAGTACTGGTATGACATAGAAAATGGCTGGAGAAATTCTTCCTTGATGCAATATTATTAAAAGATAAAAAGGAAATGTTTGGGAGACGCTGCGAAAGCTACAGTATGGCTTTTTCTTGTCACAGTATGACTGAAGCTTGAAGAAAAGAATACTTAAACCTGACAGTTCTTTTAACTATGTTCTCCCCAGCAATAACCTCACAAAAGTACCTATGCACAATACACCTGTCCCCCAAGGGGTTGCTCCCTCAAATATATTAATTAATTAATTCAAAAATTATTTTCTGAATGCTTACTAGATGTTATCAGTGTCAGGTACCCACTCTCAGTCCACCCTAAATTGCCTGGTGATGATGTAGAAAGCTCTAGCTTCTCCTCACTCAATAAAAGCTTTAAGTATTTAAGTAATCTCATTCTAATGATTTTTTTGTGATGTCAGCTTGCCTAGGATATAGTTCCCTGTGACTCATTGGAATCCTGTCTGGGTGTGCTGAGGATGGATTTTGCAGATGTAAGTGGAGTCCTTAATCTGCTGACTCTAAGCAAGAGGGAAAGAGAGAGACTACTCTGGATACCTCAGTGGGCTTGACTTAATCAGTCAAAAGAATTTCAAAGCAAGGATGAGGTTTCCCTGAGAGAAAAGAAATTGCACTTTGGCTTCTGTCCTCGGCTTAAGTGCCACACATTGTTCTATAACTTATTTTGCTCAATTTAATATATTTTAAAGATTTTATTTATTTATTTATTTGTCAAAGAGAGTGAGACAGAGAGACAGGAGAGAGAGTACAAGCAGGAGGAGCAACAGGCAGAGGGAGAAGCAGGCTCCCCACTGAGCAAGGAGCCCAATGCAGAACTCCATTTCAGGACCCTGGTATCATAACCTGAGCCGAAGGCAGCCGTTTAACCAACTGAGCCACCCAGGCAATATAGTATTTTGAAAATTTATCCATATTAACTAGTTCAATTTTCTCTCTTTGATAATCTCCCATTATATGAGCATACCAAAAATAATTTATCAATCCTCCTGCAATGGACATTTATGCTTTTTGATATTGCTGTCTTTAAATAAAAAATCTCCATAAGCATTCTTATACATGTCTCCACATGAACATGTATAAGAGCTGATGTAAAGTTCCTACTTAGAGGTGGAAAGTTTCTTCAGCATTCCAAGTCACTCTACAAGATTGTTTAATAAGACAATAATACCATAAGCAGTGTATAAGTACTCTCACTATAGATAGATAGATATGACATTTGCATTTCTTCTCTGTAGGTTGCCTGCTCATTTCCTTTATATACTTTTCTATTGAAAGTTTTGTGCTTTTCATGTTGATTTTTTAAGTTCTTAATATAATCTACATAATTTATTATCAGTTATGGTCATTGTATATATTTGTTTCTGTTGCTGAGATTTTTTTTCCACTCTTTAAAAAATAACATTTTTATGCAGAAGTTTCTAATTTTAATGTATTTGAAATGATCACTGGTTTCTTTCATAGTTTACTTCTTCATGCCTACTCAGCCTTGTCTTTTGGTCTCCCACCAATTCTGTGATCCTTGGGTATTCCTTCAATAAATGTCCTTTGGTAAAAATTGGCCAGAGACATTCTCTGTTGCTTTCAAACCAACTAATACAATCCTAAAACCACACTATGACTTTATTTGAATAACAATTAAACTTTAGGCAGAGAAATCTTTGCACAATAACACAAAAGACCTGCTTATAACCTGAACAAATTTCTCATCACTTTAAAAAAATTCAAGACAGCCGATATAACAAGACATGAGTGAAGCTCAGAGTATTTTTATATTTCTGTATTGTGTAAACTCATACACAACAAAAAAGGACAGCCATATGGCTGTTGAGTACTTGAAAAGAAGATAAATATTGATTACTGAATGTAGTATGAAATGAAATTTTTCTCATTAACATAGAACTTTTTGCATATTTCTGTGAGTCCTTGCTTTTTATGAAGCTGACTCTGAGCAAGTAAGTACAATTAAGATAGAATAGAATACAGTACAAAGATTCAGAGTTATAACTCTCAAGTCACTTCTCAAAATTACACAAACTAAAACCATTTGCAAAATGGTGAGAATAACTACAAGGAGTACAAAAATTTCAGAGGCTTATAAGGACCAGGCTCTTTCATCTACCAGGATTTGCCCTTAGTCATCCGGCCTTAAGAATAATGATTGTTCCTGGAATCTTTCAAGGGTCAAGATATGAAACCAAAACAGTTTTTTTTCCCCTTTCTTTCTGAGAAGGCTAAAAAAAACATTAAGGAAGCATAACCCATTAATTCAAAAAATTCCATCTTACTGAAAAGTTCATCCGGCAAACTATAGAAATATGAAGCAAGGTTTTTTAAAAGGTTGTGCACACAATCTTCTCTTTCCTGCTAAGTGATGCTGAAGACTGTTGTCTTCTTTACTGTTACAACAACGTTGGTGTTATGTTAACTGATTCATGACACCGAACTTCTGGGATCCCAATGCCAAGACACATATGTGTCATCCATACACCTAGCAATGACTGTATTAATTGTGTTTGTGTGCCTCCATGTGTTTATGTGAAAACAGACATTTAGCCATGACCCTAATTCAAGATTCATTATAATATAGAATACAGCAAGAAGTTTCAAAGGATACAATTCCTATTTGGTTTTTTCACTGAGACCCTTTCCAGATTTGTTTCTTTCGATCTATGTGCCAAAAACCCTCATAAATGTGATGGTATGAGGAAGGAATTTTGGAAATGAGGAGTAGAAGCCAACTACCTTAGCCTAAGGTTTACTTCACCAAGGGTTCAATGGATCAAGAGTAAACACTAACTTTCTTACTGAAATTCATCAGCTTTCTTCAGACTCATTTGCACTTTGCTGTGACACCTGTCCTAAGTGACTCGTAATCCAATTTGTAAAAAAACACCATTGGTATGTTTAATGCTTTAACTTGTTGTCAGAGTGGGGTGTGTGTGTATATGTTTTGAAGTAATCAATCCATATGGAAGAATCTTTCTCTTTCTCTTGTTGCTTTCATTTGGTTTTTATTTTCGTGATAGAAGTTCCTTTGCAAAGAATGCTCACCTTAAGGCAAAATATCAGCTACTCTCACAAGTGGTGAGAATTTACGGGAATACTCACTAACAGATAAACCTAATGAATATTACCTAATGTTATGATTTTATAGCCAGTGTATTTGCTGTATGTAAAAAAGAAAGGACAATATTAACATTAAAGATGAAAAATAATCCTCTTCCTAATCCCCCAAATCATTTTATCTCCAATTAATCTGCAGTCAGAACAGGCAGTTGACATAAAGTAAAAGAGACTGTCCTGATAAGACCTCTTAGTTGGATAGGAGGATTTTAATTAAGATGAGACATTTCGGGAGTGCCTTGGTGGCTCAAATGGTTAAGCATCTGAGTCTTGGTTTCGGCTCAGGCCATATTTCAGGGTTGTGAGATGGAGCCCCACCTGGAGCTCAGTGCAGAGACTGCTTGAGATTCCCTCACCATCTCTGGACTCCTCTGCCCCTCCCCCCATTTGCACATGGGCTCTCTCTCCCAAATAAGTAAAAAAAAATCTTTTTAAAAAATGAGGCATTTCTGAGTATATGTTGTTTCTAAGTGGTGGGAGATTACGTTAACATACAGCATTAACTATTTAGGAGTTCAAAGGCAAACTGGAAAGAAATAGGAGAAACTGGTTGCATTCACTCTTTTTGTAAATGTTCTGTCTTCCTACGATATATAGTCTAGCAAATTGTTAATCTCCACTGAGGAAAATAAAGTCATTAAAAAAAATTTCTTAAACAATTTAGTATCTGTTTTCAGTGCTCACATTTTAGGGTCTTCAGAAGTAATACACATACTAGATTGTTGGTCTAGACATATTAAAAATATTTTTCATTTTTATTTTACAGTCCACACTTCAGAATTGTTTTACAAATCCCCAGTAGTACTTCAGGGCCGAGTACTTGGCAAAATAGATACTGGTGCCATTATGCTAAACCAACTGACATATGTGTAAGCCCTTTCAAGCAGAGTTAGTTGCATATATATTTAAGAAAAGAAGGATCTGTTTGTTCCTTATTTCCTTCCTCAGGATGGGAATAAACTAACACTTATGTACCTCCTGATATAAAACCATAAGAAGTTCACATTATTTATTGTAGCATTATTGTAAGAAATGCTTATCTAGTATTTAATCATGAGAAAGCAAGTAGACAATTCTAGCATGTGGACTCTTTAATATCCAAGACCATTAAAAGAAACAGATAAAGGAGGCATAAGAATTAAATTCAACTGTGAACCTTAATTTGGCCTTCAATGGAGAAGAAAGAGCTTTAAAAAATAATTCAGGAGGGAGGAGTCAAGATGGCGGAGAAGTAGCAGCTGAGACGACATCAGGTAACAGAAGATCAGCTAGATAGCTTATCAAACCATTGCAAACACCTACAAATCCAACAGGAGATCGAAAAGAGGAAGAACAGCAATTCTGGAAACAGAAAATCAACCACTTTCCGAAAGGTAGGACTGGCGGAGAAGTGAATCAAAAGCTACGGGTGGATAGACCGTGGGGGAGGGGCCGGCTCCCGGCAAGCGGCGGAGCAACGGAGCACTAAATCGGGACTTTTAAAAGTCTGCTCCACGGAGGGACATCGCTCCAGAGGCTAAACCGGGGTGAAGCCCACACGGGGTCAGCATGGCCCCAGGTCCCGCAGAAGGATCGGGGGTGTCTGAGTGTCGCAGAGCTAATAGGTATCAGAGCGGGAAGCCGGCTACAGAGACAGAGCCGAGGAGTGAGCTCTCAGCTCGGGGTTACCTTGAACCGGTCGCGGGCGGGGTGAGCTCGGAGCACGGCCAGGGGCGAGGAAGACGGGAGTGGCTGGGGCTTTTCTCTGAGGGCACACCGAGGAGTGGGGCCCGGAAAGCCCGGCTCCTCTGGGCCAGAGATTGGAAAGTTGCCATTATCATTCCCGTCCTCTGGAACTCTACGGAAAGCATTCAGGGAACAAAAGCTCCCGAAAGCGAAACCGAGCGGATTACTTAGCCTGGCCCCTGGGAAGGGCGGTGCAGCTCTGCCTCGGGCAAAGACACTTGAGAATCACTACAATAGGCCCCTCCCCCAGAAGATCAACAAGAAATCCAGCCAAGACCAAGTTCACTTACCAAGGAGAGCAGCAGAACTCCAGAGGAGGAGGAAGCAAAGCATGGAATTCATGGCTTTCTCCCCATGATTCTTTAGTCTTGCAGTTAATTTAATTTTTTCTTTAATTTTATTTTTTTTCTTTTTCTCTTTTTCTGCTAAAAATTTTTTAACTTTTACTCTTTTCTTTTTTTAAAATTTTTTAACTAGTTTATCTTAACAATACCTTTTCAAAAAATAATAATCTTTTTTGAAACTTCATTATTATAGTCATATTTTATTCATCATAGTATTTAACTTTTTTTTTTGTATTCACATAAGGGTTTTTTTCTTCTAAAAAATTTGAGGTACAACTTCCTCTAGTGGATCAAAATACACCCTAAATCTAGATGAAGTATATTTATTGTTATTGAAGTGACATTTCTTTTAGGCCCTTTTAATGGATAAAGCTAGCTTGCTTTCTTTTTTCTTTTTTACTTTTTTTACTCATTTAATACAAATGATCACTTATTTAGTTTTCTTTTTTGACAGGAGCTGCTTTCATTGATAGAGCTTTAGGAAATATATATGTTGTCATGAATTTATATAGATGTTTCCAAGTCCAATGTAATATTACAGTGTTTCCTTACTACTGTTTTTAAAGTATTATAGTTGAATCTCCTCTTATGTTCATTGAACAGTTTTTACTCTGACACAATTTTATTTACGTATTAGCTTTAGTCTACTTAATATACTTATGTATATTAAGTTTTAGTTTTAATTTTTAGTTTTAGTTTTAGAATTATGCTGTTAATATTTCCAATAATAAGAAACTTATCAAGTCAAATAATAAATGAACTTAACTCCAAAACAAATTGATAACACTGACTCTGAAATAACTTAGAAAAGAAAATAATTTTAAAGACCACTTTTGAATACAGTAATATACTATCCTGAGGAAAGAAATAAATCTAAAATGGTCTTAAAATTGACTTGATAAATCTAGCTCCGGGCCTGTTCTAGTCTCCAGCCTGAGCAAATTCTCTCCACTTTCTTTTTCTTTATTCTCCCAAACAACTTAATCAAATCCTTTTTTTTAGAAATTTAAAAAAAAATTTTTGTTTTTCATCTTTATAGGCATATTCCATCCCTTCACTGTGTTTACCCTTATATACATTTTTCATTCTTTAAAATTTTGGGAGGTACTTTCTTCTAAGAGACCAAAATACCCCACAATTAAGTGGGTGACCCTGTTCTAGTCACCAGTCTAATATATATTTTTTTTCTTTTTTTTATTTTTTCTTTATTTGTTTTCTTTTTTTTTTAAATTTTTTTTCTGAACTTCTTCCTATCCACTTTCTCCCCCCCCCCACGACTTGGGGTCTCTTCGGATTTGGTTAAAGGGCTTTTTCCTGGGTCATTGCCACCCTTTTCATATTTTATATCCTCCTTCATATACTCTTATCTGGAAAAAATGACAAGGCAGAAAAACTCAACACAAAATAAAGAACAAGAGACAGTACCAAAGGCTAGGGACCTAATCAATACAGACATTGGTAATATGTCAGATCTAGAGTTCAGAATGACGATTCTCAAGGTTCTAGCCGGGCTTGAAAAAGGCATGGAAGATATTAGAGAACCCCTCTCTGGAGATATAAAAGCCCTTTCTGGAGAAATAAAAGAACTAAAATCTAACCAAATTGAAATAAAAAAAGCTATAAGTGAGGTGCAATAAAAAATGGAGGCTCTTACTGCTAGGATAAATGAGGCAGAAGAAAGAATTAGTGATATAGAAGACCAAATGACAGAGAATAAAGAAGCTGAGCAAAAGAGGGACAAACAGCTACTGGACCACGAGGGGAGAATTCGAGAGATAAGTGACACCGTAAGATGAAACAACATTAGAATAACTGGAATTCCAGAAGAAGAAGAAAGAGAGAGGGGAGAAGAAGGTATATTGGAGAGAATTATTGTAGAGAATTTCCCTAATATGGCAAATCCCTTTTTTGAACAAGCATCAAAATCCAGGAGGTGCAGAAACCCCCCCTCAAAATCAACAAGAATAGGTCCACACCTCATCACCTAATAGTAAAATTTACAAGTCTTAGAGACAAAGAGAAAATCCTGAAAGCAGCCCGGGAAAAGAAGTCTGTAACATACAATGGTAAAAATATTAGATTGGCAGCAGACTTATCCACAGAGACCTGGCAGGCCAGAAAGAACTGGCATGATATATCCAGAGCACTGAACAAGAAAAACATGCAGCCGAGAATACTATATCTAGCTAGGCTATCATTGAAAATAGAAGGAGAGATAAAAAGCTTCCAGGACAAACAAAAACTGAAAGAATTTGCAAACACCAAACCAGCTCTACAGGAAATATTGAAAGGGGTCCTCTAAGCAAAGAGAGAGCCTAAAAATAGTAGATCAGAAAGGAACAGAGACAATATACAGTAACAGTCCCCCTACAGGCAATACAATGTCACTAAATTCATATCTCTCCATAGTTACCCTGAATGTTAATGGGCTAAATGCCCCAATCAAAAGACACAGGGTATCAGAATGGATAAAAAAACAAAACCCATCAATATGTTGCCTACAAGAAACTCATTTTAGACCCGAGGACACCTCCAGATTTAAAGTGAGGGGGTGGAAAACAATTTACCATGCTAATGGACATCAGAAGAAAGCTGGGGTGGCAA